>PVKM010008083.1:0-40184 GCA_004027735.1 Carollia perspicillata
CGGAGTTGAAGGTAGTGGATTTACTAAATTCAATTTAATGTACTGCTTTGGGAGAGTGCACGAAACACTGCACTCAGCAAGTGTTTATTAGTAAGACAAAAATAAAATGACCGCTTATACTTCTGAAACTATCAAGACTTTATACCATTACCTAGAGAAAAAATTAAAATATTTAAGACCAAACATGCATACTAGGGATTGTAATCCATAATTGTGCCAAAAATTCATAGAAACTAGGAAACCTGATACATTTGATGTTTGCATTTAAATACCATATCTTTTTAGTTAATCCTCAAGTAAAGAAAGGAACTTAGAGACATGTTAAAGAATCCAGACAAACATACTTCCTTACCTTCTAAAGTAAGAGTTTTCTTCCACAGCACTAATATTCTAGAAGCCCCCTAGACAAAAGAACCCAAATAGCTCTCAGACAGAGAGGATGCTGCAGTCCTGAGGAGCATTTGATTCACGGCAATGGCCTCCCTTAAAAGGTGGAGGTGCACACAGGAACAGTGCTCGTAGTACCACCTTTGCTGCCGTGGTGCACACGTACATGCAATTCACAAACAAATGGGCATGGCTGTTTCAGGAAAACTTCCCCCAAACGGTCAGTGCAGATTTGCTAACTGAGCACAGTTTGCTGACCCCTGCCTTAGAGCAATTGGGATTTACTTCTGATGTGTCTGAAACACCTGAGAAATCTGTTTGGGCGCAAACATTTTTCTTTTGTTCCTTTGATCCAGGGTGACACCCAGGAATTTAGAGATCTGGGAGTTCTGAGCTTCCTGCTCAACTTTGTTTTTTCTGCCTTTTTTTTTTTCCCTAGAGGAAGGCACTGGTGAACACTCATTTGCCCATTTTCCTTTCCCAAGACTTCCATAACAAAATATACTTGAGAGTTCTTTTAAGGTAAGAGTTACTGCTCAAAATATTCTTTTACTCCACCTATAATTCCACCAATTAGGTTCATGAAAATTAACAATAAAACACCGGTTTTGGAATTGAGAATCATGTCATTAATCGCAGCCTGACGTATATCAACTTAATCTGGTTGTTTTTCTCCGCAAAGTCTGATAAGAGCTAGGTGGTGTCACAGAACTAAAGGTAAGAAAGAGCAGGGAGAAATATCTCGTCGGGCTCTGGTTTAAGGTGGAGAACCTAGCATACATGTTTATCCCCTCCCTCTCCCATCTCGATACTATATTCAATGAAAATAATGGAAGAAAAATATTATAAACCCTCAACAATAAGAGAATGAAGAGACTCTTCAGATAAAGACATGCACAAATTTCTGGAAAACAGATAAAAAAGTGTTTACTAATGAAGCGCAATAGAGGAAGCTAGAATTACCTCAACATGTGAAATTTAAAAAGGGCAACAGGCAGGGAGGGTACCTACGTGCCCAGCACAACCTTGGACATGCTTTGCATTCAGTTAGATGGTGGGTATACTGAGGGCCAGGAGCAACAAGCGGGGTTGAGAAGAAGGGGATAGAATAAAGATGTATGCAGAACCTAGACTCTTCCTAATTCTCTTTAGTCACCTCTGCATTCATAATGACTAAGCACTTGTCCCCAGCAAAATACTAGAGGGTTCATCTCCACGAGAAGCCTTCAGCTAAGCCGTTCGCCACAAGGCAGAGCTTTTTCATCAAAGTTCTTCCTACACACACAAAGTTCTATCACTTCGCTCATTCATTCAACAAATTGAGGGTTTACTAGGTATTGGGGAAAACCTAAAGTATCTGTTCTCATGTAATTTACAATATTAAAAGGATTACCACACATGTGAGCAACATTGTGTAGTGAAAGAGAAAGACCAAAAATTTTTAATAAGCTTAAAAGAAATGTAGTCTGAGTGGGTTCTCTTCTCGGGATATCTTGAATCTTGGAACTGAGGTGTTGGCCAGGTTCAGTCTCCATCCGGAAGCCCTCAGGACAAATCTTCCAAGCTCATTCTTGTTGGTGGCTGTCAATTCCTTATAGGTGCAGGACTGAGGTCCATCCCTATTTCCTTGCTGCTTGTCAGCGGGGGCCACTCCCAGTATCCAGAGACCACCTGCATTTCTTACCAAGCAACCCCTCCATATCAAATCAACAGTGGCATATTGAATCATTTTTGTGTTTCCAACCTCTGGCTTTATTTTCTGCGATCAGGAAAAACAAACAAACAAACAAACAAACAAAAACCCCTAAACGCCCCAACCTCCCTGTTTTTAAAGAGCTCATATAATCACAAGCCCTTGGTAATCTCCCAATCTTAAGGTCAACTGTGCCATAAACATAATGTGGTTAATGAGAATAAAACCCATCACATTCACGGACTCCGGGATTGTATAGGGAACATAGGGTCAGAGTGATGGACAATCTTGGGAGACATCTTAATATCCTGCCTGTACTAACCCTTTCGCATAAACTTTCAAAACACCAAACTAACTAAAAGATTCCAGAGTAGAAAACACATATCACATACCATGGAATAAGAAACAGACCTGTATCAGAATTATCATCAACAATATGCTTTTTAGAAGATAATTTTTTAAAACCTTTTAAATGTCTAAGAGAATTCATTTTTCAATTCAATATTATCTTTTTAAACAAGTTGTCATTCAAGTATATAGAGAGAATAAAGACATTTTCAGATAGATGAAGTCATAAAATTTTTATTTGCCATGTACCCTTTCTTAAGACTTCAAAGGAGACAGAAAACCAAGAAAGAGGATGACACCGAATTCATTCTACAAAAGAGCAGTGAAGGGAACTCCCAAGATTAGCAGAGCTAGGTAATCACAGTTGAGATCAGAGAAGAAAAATAAAAAGGCTTCAACAGAAACCCGATTTCTTCCATTCTAAATGACCATAATAATACTACCTACTTTATAAGGTCATTACAAAGACTAAACAAGTCAATATTGTAAAGTGCTTGAAACAGTGTCTTACATTTATGAACACTTCCTAAGTGTCTGTAAAATAGGTTTGGAGGCAACTATAAGAAAAACTAAAAAGAGAAAGTGCTCATGGGACATGTGTCAAAGTTTTTGCTTATTATTTGAGGTTTTTCTATTTCCTATAATTTTTTAAAATGTGGCCCTGACTGGTGTGGCTCATTTGGTTGGGCCTTGTCCTACACAGCAAATAGTCACCAGTTGGATTCCCAGTCAGGGCACACACCTGGATTGTGGGCTCCATCCCCAGAAACCATGTGTTGGAGAGGCAACCAATTGATGTCTCTGTTTCACAGTGATGTTCCTCTCCCTCTCTTCTTCCGTCCCTTCCCCTCTAAATGAATGAATGAATGAATGAATGAATAAAATAAAAGTGTGAAACTGGCCAACAATATGAAGTACTTCAGATATATTTAATAAGAGCTATCTAAGATATATCCATGTATTTAGCAGTAAAGAGGTAGTTGGTAATTTTAACTGTAACAATTTCAGACAAATTATGGCAATTAAAAAAAGAAGGAATCTGATGAGTTGAAGAGTCATAGAAGGTAATAAGTAGTATAAATAATTCTTTCAAAAAGTTTGACATCAAAGGGAGGAATAAAACAGGATGGCGATAAGAGAAGAAAGTAAAATCGAAAGACATTTTTTTCTTAAAAAGTTCTCTCAAGTCAGCCCAAATGAAAAGAATGAGAATATCATATTTTGATATAAACAATGAATATTTTTTAAATTTTATGTAAAGTATAAACAAGAATATTTTCAGAAAAAAAGTGCTTTTTTTATTTAGCTCTACCGCATGAGCTAAGTAAAGACCAAGCACCTGTCATGCAAACTCAGCGTTGAGCCAGGGTCTGCGCCGTGGTCCCAGGGTTCTGGGCCGCTACCTGCCGAGAATGCAGGTAAGTGAGGCCCATGGAGCACAGTGCAGCCCTGGCTGCCCTCTCTGTGGCCGGCCCCGTTCAGGCTGCCCTTCACCCCATCACAGGAGGAACTGCAGCTTCACAGGGAGGACGCGCTCAGATCCCTCGTTCACACCAAGTAGTGTCCAAACGCTGACACCTTCCGGAAATGTTCCTTGGAGGAGGATCCAGGTGCAAACTGAGTGACTGGTTGACATTGGTCTTTCTGTTCATTTTGAAGCGAGTAGGAATTTTCCATGTATTTTTTGTGGTTTGGCGACATCATATTGCACCAGCACTTCATCACATTATTCATTCAAAACGGGGACTCTGGGCCGATGCTGGCCCAGGAACCTTTGATACCAGTCTGTGATGGTCACTAAAGTTAGGCATTTACTTTAATCGCATTTTAACATAATATCTTTACATCTTTTGAACCAACCTAATTCTAAAGTATTTGAGTCTGTATGTTATGTCTGCAATTTTAAATAAAAAATTACTTTTCCCAGTCACTCCTTTTTTTTATATTAGCCAATGCATCATCGCAAAAGTGACAAATTTGATTTTTAAAAGAAGTTTTTTTTTACCATGGATAATTTGAGTAGCACTATTTTAGAGCACCTTCTGCCAGGCCTCTGAGAAACCTTGGGAAGACTCGGGTTCCAGCTCCCTGCCCGCTGGCCGGGAAGCCTTTTAACTTCCCCCTTAGACTTCATGTCTTCGCCTCTCACGTCAGGGTGATCATTCATGTCTCAGAGTGCTGCCAGGGGGGTGAAATAAAATAAGGGGTTGAAAACTGATAGGTTCCCAATAAAGAAGTCACCCCCCCCAGACACAGCAGACTCCCATAGCTGTTCTGGGCATGATAGAGGAAAGAATGTCTGCAGTTTCTAGGGGAAATAGTACTTCATAAAAATGTTTTGTGTCTTAAGTTATTTTAGGATTCTTTGGCAAAATATCTCCCTCTGATGTTTGTATTGAGCTATGCAGTGACAGGTTTCTTTTTAGAGTGATTAGTGAGCAAGTAACTCTGCCCAGGCTTTTATCTCCCTCTCCATTGTCTGGCTGCCTGTTGGCAGTCCCGCGTCTCGCTAATTTAGTGGATAATGAATGGAATATGGTTGGCAATCCCTATACTGTTGAATTATAATGTCATTAATCTTTCACATTCCTTCCATAGATTCTGCTGAGCTTATGCAAAGCAAACGGACCTGGCTTACCTTCAGAGATTCATCAAACTTAGGGAATGCAATTCCTTGAAGATCTCTTCTCTGTGTTATTTTTATACGATGATGCGTTTTTTAGTAGCTGATTGAGATGGGATCCACACTGGAGAGGTTTACAGAATTTGTATCCAATTAGCAAGAGCCACTTTATACTCTGTAGATGTAGATGCATTTTTTAAATGTTCAACTCTAAGTTTGCATGAATACATTCCTTCTTAACTCTTTTTAGACTTTGTGTTCAGGATAAAAATTGCCCTTTTCAAGAAGTGTTACCTAGCTGGCGTGGAAATCTATAATATCTTGGCAGTAAATTGCCCCAGAGGGATAATTTTGTACAACCATTGCAATTTTTATGCCAATTAAATTGGTGTGATCTATCTTACCGAGTCACACAAAACAGGTTTCCAGGCCATCGCCTCACCTCTCGCTCAGAGAAAGCCATCAGATTGATTTGGCCCTACTCAGATTTAAGGTTATATATCTGTTTTTCAGAGCTTTATGGCTTCTAATAACAACAGAAAGTACTGAAACAAACCTATTTTTGTGGCTGCCTTTCAATCAATGTGTAACATACTGTCTGTTTTGCCTTCACCAGAAATAAATTGTACTTTAAATCCGGGCTCTTTTTAAATATGTCAAATATATGCCACACGATATCATCTCTAAAGTGAAAACTTCTTGAGATGGCATTGTTAGGAAGGCTTAAGAAAAGTATTTTGCAAGCCCATAACATCATTCCAGAACAGGTTTTATTGCCTTAGAAGATACTGGCATCCTCCTGAGATTAAGAAATTGCCATAATTGCTATGTGAAAGTGCAGGCAGAGAGATAGTTTTTGCTGATAACTTGAAGGTGCTTTAGAAAAGAAAGGCAGAGTAGCTTGAACTATGCAATATCCTTTCTGCACTCCTAATTGCCCAAATCCCATTCCTCCACACCCTTGCACTTCATTCCTCCTACTTACGGCTATGGTTTGCCTCAGCTCTTTGTAAGCTAACTTTAATAATATCCATGCAATTAAGTCATCTGGACAGAAGTCTCCTCCATTCACAAGGAAACAGTGCCATAAGCAGAACTGAATTTACTGTTTTGGGAGGCCATGGGGTTTTGTGTGTTCACTTCGAGGGAGAAAAGAACCATGAATTGTGGCTATAATTTATGCCACGCCATATATTCCCCACTCTCCACTTAATGCTTAATTAATTGCTTTTATCAGGTAGACTCACTGGCAGCGTTTTGCCTTTTATAAATAGCTGCTCACTTTCCCTAACCCTCCCCCTAGTTTTCTTTAGTGCTCTCTAAAGGGTACTATTCTTCTCATGTGACGGATGGACCTAACTTCCTAAGAAAATGATTTAGTCATTAATATCCAGACACACAAACTGTTCTTGCTAAGAACACTTCTTAGATAAGGACACAAGAGCAGTCTGGCTTTTGCAAGAAATCAAATCTCATACATCGAAATGGAAAAACACATTCAGATAAAATGGTTTTCGTTACAATTATTTGTGAGGGGCGAGAATACAAAAGCAGGAGACAGGTCATAGAACCAAGATTTGTCCCGATGCGCTTTCAGAGCCTGGAGGGGGCCGGTGGTGGCAGAGAGAGGCAGACAGGCAGGGGTGCCTGGAGCATGAGCGCTGAAGAAGGGGAACTGATGGACCTCCGGTCTGGACCTCAACACTGGTCACGACAGCATCGAGAATATACATACGAGTGACAACATATGCCAAGTGCTGGCAGGGTATCTGGCTCAAAGCCTATTTTTCCTCCTCCTTCACCCTCATTTAAAGCTCCCCATAGGACAGGAGAATGAACATTCTCAACAGAAGCTGTAACAGAGTACATTTACCTTCGTGTGGTTTTATCTGTAAATTGAATGGTGGGTGACAGCCGCCCTTAACATTCTGGAGTCAAAGGCTCACTGAGAACCCTTTGAAAGTTCAGGCACCTGGCCTGAAATGTGTAAGACTAATATACAGAAAATCTTGCTCCAGTTTATTGTGTTGCTTCGGAGTCTACACTTTACAGAGTGTTCATTTTGATATTAGAAGCTCACAGAGCACTTTGCTTCCATTTTATTTTCTACTGGAACGGTTTGGTCAAAACAGATTACAGTAACAGCATGCTAGTTACTGCAGGGTATTGAAACAGAAAGTTGCTGCATGAGCGTGGCTAAAATTATCCACCAAACGATCCAGGTCTGTAGCCAGCCCCTCCTCCTCAAACTTGGAATGGACTTTCAGAAATGCTAAATAAAAGGGAAACTTCCTCTTTACCTTCAATCAAGGCCTTTGAGACTTGTCTTCTGAAAAATCATAGATTTTTACACATAGAAAACAAAAAGTTCACGTGGTTTCCAATTTCTTACAAACTTCTTGAAGAAACTCTATTTTCTGTGAAAGCGATGATATCATAGCAGTAGACAAGACTTATTCCAAGATAATTGACAAAAATCTTTGATGTCAATGCATTTTGATGTATTGGTAGTAAGTAGTTTAGCAAATACTTATGAAGCACCAGCTATCTACCAGCACCTCTATTAGGCTTTGGGGACACAGCAGGGATAGGAAAGATAATTGCTTCAATGAGCCAGTACGGTGTGTAGAGCTTCCATCTACAGCCAACAAAATACCCAGATGTCCTGCCAAACATCTCAAACCATAATGCCCAGCATTTTTCTTCCAGTCCAAGACACTGTATTTTTCTTTTTAACAATCCAGAGACATCAATTTCCTTGCAGTTTCCAGAACAGACATAAAACAAAATTGAGGAATGAATTTTTGATGGCATCATAATTTACGTAATCAACAAATATCACAAGCACCTACAAAATGACATTCACTGTGGATGCGGCAGTTAACAACACAGACCTGATCCCATGCCCTCGAGTAACAAGGAAGAAAGCTAGCAACTGCTGCCTGTGGAGACATCAGTAATTCCATCCAATTCAGACTGATGGAAAATGGCACATCTGCCAATTCCTCTAAGATATTAAGTGAAGCAGCCACATTGCTGGAGTGGATGAGGTAGACAGAGGCACAAACCACAAACCAAGACACAAACCGCTTCTCCTGTCTCCAAAGCATGGGTTCCTTGAAGCCTGTCCAGTCTCTGTCACATCGCTCCTTGCCAGCACAACAAGAAACTCACAGAGAACAGTTTTTACACTGGGACTGAGAGTGAGCACTTACAGGACTGTCTACCCCACATGTTCTAAAAATTCTTTCTCAAAACACATAGTGCAACGGGCACTCCCATAATTCTGTCACATGATCCTATTCAGTGGCCAGAGCCATTGAACTGAGGGGTGGACACCTGATCCAGATTGGAAAAGTCAGCCTTTTCTCTGGGGGAGCGTGGATCTATAATTAAGAACTTAAAAGCAACAATTTAAGAAAAAAATATCAGAATACTACCTAATGAGAATCTATTATCTTAGGTTGAAAAATACAATCAGATCCTATTTCTGCCCTGATTCAAATCAGGCAACGATTTTTAATTGCTCTTAAAACAGAAACTAATTCTTTACCAGTGTCCGCACGGCTCTCTCGCACAGCTTCTGCCTGCCTTCTCGGCCTCGCTCTCTATCATTCTTCTCCTCACTCAGCCTCACTAATCCCCCTACCTCTGAAATATGGCATGTTCATTTCAGTCTCAAAGACTTTACTGTTGCTCCCCCCAGAAACTGAAGTAAACGTCCCCAATGTTCCCACGGCGATCTCCTTCCTCTTCATCACTCAGGTTTCAGCTTTCCTTCCAGACTTTGCTAAAGCAGCGCCCCGCCCCATCCACCCAAGTGACTTTCACTTGCATTACCCTTTTTCTTTTCCTTATTATTATCGTTCTT
Organism: Carollia perspicillata; assembly: GCA_004027735.1. NCBI lineage: Eukaryota > Metazoa > Chordata > Mammalia > Chiroptera > Phyllostomidae > Carollia > Carollia perspicillata. The sequence goes on from PVKM010008083.1 coordinate 8,923, forward strand.
ATTACCTGAACTTATACTATTATGGTATATTTACTTGTTTCTTGCCTTTTTAGAACAATACCCTTAATTAGAATGCACTTTTGTCTGATTAGTTCACTGCTATAGCACCAAGGCTTAGAAGAGTATTTGATACCTTACGATGATCAGGACCAATATATATTTGCTGACTAATGAAGGATTGAATGGTCCTGTGACATGTAACAGGAAGTGCTGTCGTCTTGTTTTGCACTAACTGGATTGGAGGAGTGGAAGGTACAGAGAAGAAAAGGAAATGAAGCAGATGTGCTAAGATTAGCTTTAGTGGGAGACTGCGAGTCCTGAGAGCATTCCAGTCCCTGGTTCCAGTTCTTTCCTTAGGCTCACATGCATTCCTCCTGTCTTCCTTGAAATGCTCTTAAATCCCTACAATCAACCGCCCGCCCCCCTTTCTTACTGAAGCTAACTTGAGTAAGAGTTCTGTTACCACTAATAAAAAAGATAGTTGCTTTTATAAAAACCGAGGTAGGATTTACATATTTACCAATTCACAGATCTTAAGTGTTCAGTTTGATAAGGTTTCCCAATTTGTAAGCATCTGTGTGACAACCACCCAAAACAAGATATGGAACATTTTCATCACCTAAGGATATTTGCTTATGTTTGTGCAGGAAGTTCTACACCCCCCACTCAGACACAGTCACCTTCAGACTGGCATGACCATAGATTAGTGTTGCCTCATCTCGTAACTAATATAAATGAAATCATGCAGTTTGTAATATACTTCCGTGTCTTCCATTGTCCATTCAGCATGTTTTTGACAGCTATACTTTGGCATCATTGAGTCAAAGCTTCATTCAGGTGCTTTATTTTTTATGTTTTATACTTTCTGAGTAGAACTGGGAAGCACACAAAAAACCCTGGCCATACAGAGTTATTGCCCAGGTCATTATATCAGAATGCAGGGAAAGTATGATCTCGGGCCCCAAATTCACTATTTGGGTTTTCACCTGGGAAAGTTAGAGAATTTTAAGCAGGACATTTTTGGAGTTGTGTGTAGAGAAGAACACTATACATGTGCATCAGTGGGGGTGGGGGACAGCAAGGGCATACCGTACCTTTTTACGCAGTAATACCAATACCTTCTAAGACCTTACATTATGCCTTTCATGCACTGGTGGCATCAGGAACAACTATGTCCCTGCAATGTTAACCCTGGTCACCACTGCCTATGCCTACACACCTCCCCGACACTGGCTCAACTGGACCCCCGACTGGGAATTTTGGAATGGTACTATACAGGAAAATCAGATCCTTTCTGGGTTGCTGAACTTATTCATATTATGAAATACATGGGTATGCTAGGGGCAATATTTTCCATCATGTAGAGCATAGACCAGAAAAATGGTGCAAGCTGATCTGCAGAGACAGTAAAATGAAATTAGACAGACAAAAATGAGCACAGCAAGGAAAAAAGAATCCAGCTAGTGCTAATGTCTCTTGTTCTAGTTTGTTTCTGGAGCCCAGGTAATTTTCTTCTTTTCAGTTCAATGACATAACCTAATATCATGATAGTAATTTCCTTCTTTGTGCTTGAACTAGTTGTTAAGTGTCTGATGGTTGTAAATGAAAATAAAAAGTGTAAAATTTCAACATTTTAAAATTGAGCTTTCTTCTCCTGAAACCCACATTGATTAATATACATTGGAAACATGCTTAGTGGAGTTCATGCTTTTTTTGGCAAGAGCACTACTGCCCAAGAAGCACTGTGTACGTCCCAGAATGTGTTGGCAATGAGTGTAAAACTAAATGATCTATACGTTTCATTGCACCATTTTTTTTCTTTGACATTTTCTAACTTGAGTTGTGCCTCATATGAGCGGTCTTTAATGAGATATTTATAGCCGTCATGGCAGGAGACATTTTTCCTAGTGTTATCAAAGAAAACTTATTTGAGACCTCATGGCATGGCCACCATGGGGAGCACGTGTCGTTTCACTGTCTGCAGTAGCCCCTCGAGCCACTGGCCAGCCGCCTTAATGAATCTGTTAGTAATTAGACCTTGTTAATTTGACAACAGTTCATCTAAAGGATAATTTTCAGTGTCATAAAAATAAGATGAAAGAAAATTCATTCAGAACAACCCGAATCCTATCCTTGGACCTCTTTGGAGCAGCGTCCCAGGACCGGCTCCAAAAATATATCCTTGGAGGATAGATTTTTCTTCCATTACTCAGCACTCAGCATCCATTTCACATACCTGCTTCTTCCCAGCCCGGAAATGACTGGGCTCTCCAAGGCAGACGGAGTGGACTCCTGCTGCTCTGGGATATTAGTGAGACTGAGGTCTCTAGGACAGAGAAAGGGTCGCCCTTGTGAGTCACAGTCGCCCCCTGCCAGCATGCGATACACAGGAACCACAGGGTACAGATTGTGTTGGGACCCGCACTGCCCTCAGAGCGGCCGCCCCGTCTCTGCTCTAACCCTGGCACATGAGCTTCCCTGTGTCCCCGAGTCTCACTCTTAAATGCTGGCTGCTTATTCCAGCCTAGGGTGTGGGGGGAAAGAGCAACTCCACCTTTTCATGTGTGATTCTACGTACCTCCAAATATACTGATGGCAGTGCTTTTCTTTTTTTTTTAAATTCATGTGCATTTAATCTAAAACATAATAAATGATAATAGAACATTAAATCTAGCTGAGTCCTTACTAATTATCAAAAACTAGCCCCGCCCTCAACATTTTACAGACCACACGGCTGAGTTTCAGAAAGGTAAATGAATTGTCAGGAGGTTCACAGCTACAATGGGAGTGGGCTCCTGCAGCCAGGACTCTGGCTCCAACACTGTCGCTTCTCTGTGATCCCCGGTTTATGGCAGATGGTGCAAGGCGAAAGATTTCCAAGTTTCTTTTTAATCTCAGAATTCAGCTGTGTAATATTTTTCTAGGTGACAAGCTCTTACCCATTGCTTTTCCCCACTGAAATTTTATAGTATTTCTCATGAATTATTCCAAGCACATGGAAATCAGGTATCAAAGGATAGAAGCAGAAATAATAGAACATAAAGCGGCAAGCAGGTGCCTCTCTTTTCTATGGGAATATTTAATTTCCAATTACTGGTGCAAGAAGACATCCAAAATGCCTCAGAACTAGTTACTATCCAATATGAAATCTTCCCCGCTGCCTCTGCTAGCCAACACTTCATTTCCTCTTGCAACTACCTCTGCATTCATTTAAAGAGAAAACTCAGGGAGATAATTCTTATTTTTGATACTCAATTCTTGGTATTGCTGCATCAAGCAAAAGTGTGTATCTTGTCCCTGGAACATTATTGTCTTGCTTGTACTCTTTCTGTGGCCTGAGTTGAGGTGTTAGAAATTTCAATCACTGAATAATGTAAGGGAAATGCCATTCTCATGTTGAAAAAGATGGCAACCGGGAACACCTCTCTTACACTAGATTAGAGAGGTCCAAACGAGTGGAATATTGTGCAATTATGTGAGGTTTCAGAACAACACCGTTTCCCCAACTTCCAAAAATCAGACTTAGGTATTTCCTTTTTGCTCCAAAGGATTCTGTGTTAATAACACTGTTCTGATAAATCCCCGGAACTAATTTGCTACATAACTCAGTGCTGTCAGAAGAGGCAAAATGACACATGAAGTCAAACACTCATGGAAATGAAGCTGTTGGATTTACCAAGTGTGGTTGGCTTTGTCCAACAATCCTGAGGGTGACAGTCGGGGAGGGCCATTCCAGGACCTCCCGGTGACTGTCACTGGCTGGCATCATCAGAAAGTGAGCAGTAGGCTGCAGGGATCTGAAGGTCCGTCAGCATGCCATCCTCAAGTACGTGTTATCATTTTCCACTTTAATGAAGTATTGTTATTTCACAGAGAAATAATGTGTTCCTGTACTTCTTGCCAATGGGGATTGGTGTGTGCTACCAAATTATTTTCTATGTGCACAATCTCAGTTCACCTCAAAACTGAGGAAACACAAACCTTCTTTGTATCAATTAATCTCTACTTCAACCACTGAACTAATTAATCTGTAGGAAGAAGAAGGAATCGGCTATCAACATTAACAGGGCAGGTGAGAAGAGATGTGACTAAGGTAGCAGCAGAACTCTCAAAAACACATTATTTCTACCTAAATGTTGCCAGAGAAGCAGATTCCTAGATGTATCTTGGGGCCTGCAGCTGCCAGGAATGTCTTCTGGGTGGTCATGGAGCTCGTTAATCACTGCTCTGTGTTCCCTGGCCTGGTGGCAGGGTGATGTGCTGAAGCCTAAAGGAGTGGGTAAACCTGGCAAATTGCATCATTTTATTGGCTTACCTAAACCCCTTCAAAGCCCAGACTCCTTCGCAGGGCATATGAGGCATTTCCTGATGGAAGTCCCCTAAATTCCTCTTCCATATCTGCTCTGGCTATTTCCTTTGTCCTACTCTAAGCTTTCAGTTATGCTTCCGTGCCCTTGGAAATTCTGCCCCCTTGGTTGTGATACCCTCCCTCCCCTTGTCACCCTGGCGAATGATATAACTTTCAAAACTCAGCTCGAGCGCCATACACCACAGACAGTTGATTCCTTTCTTGTTCTATCCTCTCCTTACAGTTTTGGAGCTTTTCGTTTACTCTTGGAAATGTTGTTTACTATTGTAACTAGGTTACTAGTGTGCCTATTCTGTAAGGGCAGGACCTGACTTATTCATAGTCTTTCCTCAGCACACAGCACATGACGATGCTTAATGAACGTATGTATGGTGAAGAGATACCGAATGCACACAGCCAATGGATGTCTAGGATGTGACCCACAATGGCAGAGGACGCTGTACTTCTAGTGTGAAATCAAACTACCCACCAAACTCAGTGCTCTCAGTTGTAAGTGTCTCAAATTTGGGTCTGCAAATAAGGTCGAGAGGCAAAAAAAAAAAAAATCTAGACAGATTCAAAAGCCAGGCTAAGTATGAAATTAGAACAAAGATTCCGAATGAGAGACTGGCTTTTCCAGAGAAATAAAGAAAGGAGATAGAACAGGAATCTGAAGTTAAGACTGAAAATGGTAAAGTAGTGCAAGGGGAACGGAAAGAAGAAGACAATTCTGGCCAGCAAATGGTCCAATACACACCAGGTTCCAGTGGTCTGACTCGTCAGAGTGGGGTTACAGAACACTTACTCTGGATTGAGGAATAGAAAATTCAGTTGCCTAGGGCAAAATAGGAATTCAGTCTGTAAATATCCCAGAAACAAGGAAGGAAATCTAAGAACTGAGGAAAAGACTGGCAAGAATGTCTCATTCCAAGTCATTTACTTGCCTGTTTCAACGTGTACTTCTTCTTCTTACAAGAACAAGTCCCAGTTACGGAAACAAGCCACAGTTACGGAATCTTTAGAACTACCCATACCCGTGAAGGGGTGAGAGTAGCGTTTAATAGTTAACCTGTGAAGTCAGACTGCCTGGGCTGAAAACCTGAGTCCATCACTTTCCAGCTGTGAGGCATTAGTCAATTGCTTAACTTCTGTGAGCTGCTTCTAAAATGGGGCTGAAAATAGCTACTACTTCACAGAGCTGTTGGGGGAGAACTGAATGAGTTAATCCAGGGAAAGAACTTAACTCACAGGCTGGGAGAATCAGAACCCGTAGCCAGGCAGTTAATTACAATTATAGAGAAGTTCAGGGTAAGACACACGTATTTAATTTTTCATGTAGAAATAAAACAGCTACTCTTCCTATTTATTTGCTTTTATCAAGTAATTATTACAAAGTCTTTCAGAAGGAAAAAAATCCACCAACTAAAAATGATAGCCCTTGGAGTAGAAGGAGGAACACAGAAATATGTAACTGACCTAAAACTTGACAAAAGAAGTAGAGTTTTATTTGCTAATTGATGTATTAATTCAAATAGTGGTTTGGTTGCAGTTTCACAAAGCAAACTTTATTTATATTGTTGCCTAAATACTACAACAACATAAAATAGTACCTACTTTTGAATATAAAGGCAATTAAGAATTGGACCCATTATTCTGCTGTCCTTTGGACCCTAGGCTGATTCTAGATTTCGGTTCCACCATCCCTAAGGTGAGCTAACATGGCCCTTTGAGTTCAAGATAAAGTCCCAGTCATCACAAAGGCACCACAAGGGGCAAGAAAGGACAAAAAGGGGGATGCACTTCCCCTTTAAGAAAGCATCCCAGAAATTGCCACACCACTTCCCTATACTTGTTATTAGCCAGAACTTGGACATTTTTCATTTCTTTTTTTTTAGATTTTTATTTTTATTTTTATTGTATTTTTTCATTACCATTTATTCTCCATATACCTACTTCTACCACCACAGAGATTAAACATTCTACCACTATGAGTAGCAGAGAGACTGAGAAATAAAACAGTGTTCAGGTGATGTACATAACATGTCAAATCTCTATAAAATGTTTAAAATTATTGTTATCCACAGGAGAGAAGATTTAGAATTAAAATCTGTGTTCAGGTGATGATATAACCTACTAAAAATTGGGGATATTGTTATTGTGTGAGGAGAGGAAATATTGCGGACAACTAACAGTCTTTGGCTAGTTTTCATGTTCTCCACGTGGACCAGCGTATCAGTCCCATAACTCTACTATGATAAAAGCCTTAATATGAAAGGAATCTGTTTGCCTGTCTGCCTCATTAAGTCAAAACTCGACTTGCATGTGTTTCTTCATATTCTTTCCTTTGTTTCAAGGCAATAGATATTATTTGTCAGTTATTTCTGACAAAAAATTAATTTATCTTATTATGGACTATTGATCAGGCTAAAAGCTCCAGATTGAAGTCAGAAATCCTAGAGGGTTTGAAACTGCAGAATAAGAGTCTGTTTTCTGGATCAGTGGCCCTTTGACGATGCTGTTCCCGTGGTCTGTGATTACCTTCTTTCTATCTAGCAAACTCTTACTCATCCTTCAAAACCCATCTTAACCTTTCCGTGTTGGTGATGTCTCCCACAATGCTCCTGCACAGTTAACTTTGCCCTCCTCTATGCTCCCACAACACATTGCTTTTTTTTCTCTCTGGTGTCATTCTTGGCACACTGTACCGGGACTATGGCATTCCTGCCCTCTTGAGTTGACTGTGAGTTTGGGGAGGCACACAGATGCTCAGAAATATTTGTTAAGTGAATGAATGAACTGACTCCTTCCCCAACAGGTGATGACTTATATGGCATTATTTCAGAAAAAGTTCCTCTGCTGGTCAGAAATACAACATGAACAATAATAACCACACGGATCATAGTGGCGGTCGTGGTAGTGGTAGCTGCTACTGTTGTTCCTGAACATAATAAGCATGGCTGAATGTCAAGAACTTGATGTAGAACATGTTAAGTCTCTATAAAGTCTTTATAATCAAGTATTATTTTTTAACTTTATTTTAATTGTTGTTCAAGTACAGTTTTCTGTCTTTTACTCCCATCCCAGCCCACCCTCCTAGCCCTCCCCACCTCCCTCCCATTTCCACCCCGCCCCCCTAGTTTTTGGCCATGTGTCGTTTATACTTGTTCCTGTAAACCCTTCCCCTTTTCCCCTGAAATTCCCTCCCCTCTCCCCTCTGGTCACTGTCATTATTATTCACATATTACACCTGAGAAAGTTGAGGCTCAGCTAAACTGTACAGCCTGCAAATGTTAGAGCCGTCTACCCAAACTCCACCGTAATCCAGGAACTGTATTTCTTTATTAGCACTCCACTCTCCTGGGTTAGGCAGAGAGCCCTGGACTCTGCGAACAACTTTCTAAATGCAAACACTCCCAAGAGGCTCTGCCACTCAGGTCTCCAGCACCTGGGTGGGCTCCCTGTATTAGCTTCTTTTCACGACGACAGAAGGACCGGGAGATGCACAGAGAACTGAAGGAGGAGAAAAGGTTGGAAATGAGAGTGGAGCGGCCTGTGTTCCAACTCCACAGTCCAGCCTGGGGTCAGCTTTTTGCTCAGGATTAGGCCACGTCAGTGAAAAATTTGATGCGTTTCCTCCTGTCCAGCTTACTTGAAGACTTGACAACGGCTTCACTTGTGCATTGTCCTCAGCGCCATTCTCTACACACACTCACACGCAGGCTCATACACGCAGAACCTCTTCTATTCACAGAGCAAATGAAACCAGCAGATTGAAAAGGCCTCCACTTTTCTGCCATCGGGTCTACAAGCCTTCCTGCACCCTTCCCTCTCATCTATTATGCTCTCATCCCCTCTTATTAGAGTTCAGAAACAACCCTTCGTCTGATACGGCTCCACATCTCCCGCAGTTCCTCTACAACCTCACACGATTCGCTGTGTTGTTCTTTCTTGTTCTTTCAATTTCTTTCTATTTCACCCTTCCCACAATCATTTAAATATGTGTAATTTACCTTTATATTGAAAAGAAACCACAGTCTTTGGACTCTACTTTCCTTTCTTAAAATCATTTTTTGTTTATTCTATTCCAGTTGTCTCAATTTTTCCCTTTGCTCTCTTCTGCCCATCCCACCCCCTGCGCCCACCACCAATTCCCACACTGTTGTCCACGTCCATGGGTCATTCACACATGTTCTTTGTCTAGTCCCTTCCCCTTCTTTCCAGGATTGTCTCCCTCCCCCTTCCCCTCTGGTCACTGTCAGTCTGCTCCATATTTCCATGCCTGTGGTTCTATTTTGTCATTAATTTGTTCATTAGAGTCCACTTATAGGTGAGATCATATGGTATTTGTCTTTCACTGCCTGGCTTATTTCACTTAGCATAATGCTCTCCAGGGCCCTCTCCTCTGAGCCAGGGCCAGTGATAAAGGGCCTCCCCTTTGAAGCAGTGGTTCGCCTGCTGCAGCCAGCCCCAGCCAGCAGAGAGAAGTCACTGCCCGGGTCTTTCTGCACCTTGTCTTCACACTGGGTGGGGTAGAGGGTCTGGTGCCCCAGAGGACAAAATATGAGCCCCCCAAGCTTGTACAACAGTGCAGGTGCACTCACAGGGGACTGGGCTCCAGGGAAGCAGTGGAAACTGAAAAACTGGAACTTACAGAAAGGAGGGATCCAGACAGCAGAGAGTGGGGAGGGCATTCCTGTCTGGGAACCTGGCAGGGACCAAAGGTTCAGGGGGTGGAAATGCCCATGGCATCTTGGAGGCACAGTATTGGACCCTTCCTTCCTCCTTTTGATTGGTGTTGTATTTTCCTCTCCTTAACAAAGCCTTGAACAAGTTGCCTATTAATTCACTTACCTGCCATTCACTCCTCGCCTGACTCTGATCTGGGCTTCTCTCTCACTCCTTCATCCATGTGGCTCCTACAATCAAGCCAGTGGGCGTTTTCATTTCTCTGTTATTTGATCCCCCTCAACAGCATTTGAAAATGTAGAGTGCTCCGTCTTTCTTGAAACACTCTTCCCTGGGCTTCTGTATCACCAAACTGCCCCACGCCTGTGTGTTTAGCCCCTGGGACTAATTCCTCTCAATGTCCTTTGTTAGATCACCATCTTTTACTCAACTTTTAATCTTGAGTTACTCAAGGATTTAAGTTTGTTTCCTGCCTGATCTCATTTTCTGTAGTCTCCTGCATGATTTTATTCGTGCCTGTATCTTTATTTACCATCTACATTGTGAGTACTTTCAAGTGAGTTTCTCCATTCCCAACTTCCCTCTGAATTCCCCACATCTCTTACCGATTGCCAACTCACCATCTCCAGCCACGAGTCTCAAATTAACCACGGGCTTACTCACCTTAACCATGCCCATAACTGAACTCGTGATCTCTTCCTTCAATCCCAACTTTTAACCAGTGTACTCTTGCTTGATAAGTAATGTTACCGTATATCCAGTTGTCAAAGTAGAGACTCGGAAGTTATTATTTTCTCTCAAGAAAATTGTACACTTCTGTGTGGCTTGTCTTTCTATCAATTTAAGGTGACTTTGGCAACCTGCAAGAAGGTCATCAATGATCCTGTCCCTTAATATACATTCTCATGAATGAATATCTTGAATATGAGTTGGACTTACTGATTCACCTCTAATAAATAGAATATGGCAGAGCAATGGGATGTAGAGAACAAATGCAGGTATCCCAGAGCATTGAAACAGGAAAACATAGCTTTCAAAAGAGGCAACAGTAGCCCTGGCCGGTGTGGCTCAGTGGACTGAGCACCAGCCTGTGAACCAAAGGGTTGCTGGTTCGATTCCCAGTCAGGGCACATGCCTGGGTTGTGAGTCAGCTCCCAAGTAGTGAGTACGAGAGGCAACCACACATTGCTATTTCCCTCTCTTTCTCCCTCCCTTCCCCTCTCTAAAAGTAAATAAATAAAATCTTTAAAAAAGAGAGAGAGCACATTTGAAATAATCACATGGTTGATAGATGTCATTATTTCACGATCTCCTCAGGAGATTCCCTAGTGTCATCAGAAATCGGCCCCCTCACAGACAGAGCAGGGAGAGACCAAAGAACAAGGCAGACTACTCCAGATTGGTAGGTGGCAGATTTAATGAACAAGGGAAATTTTGAGGCTTACCTTGGCAGTAGATCTTTGCAGCCAACCAGAATCTTAGAAGTCTGTCTAAGGTCTTAACCAATTTAGTCCCGTGTACCATCCAGATGGTCTCAGCAACACCTTCCTCTCTCAAGACTGTGCTTTTCAACAGCTCCCACTGTGGGAATGGCGGGCAGAGTGCATATACATTCCAAGGACGGGGAACGTGGGGACGAGCCCCCAATTGCGAGTCCAATTTGAGGGTCAATTCCTCTTGACCACCTTCTCCAACAGATATAAAAATAAAAAATTTCTCCAAATAAATATTAGAAACCTAAACGCTTAGTAACTAAAATTTAACATGAATGAGAATAATTTAATTAAGAATGGAGCATGACTATAAATGTACCTTATAAGAAAAACATTATTAAAATATTCAATAATAAATTATTGAGACATCTTTGTGACACTATTGCAATTTTGCATTAACTAGATAGTATCATTTTTATTATAGAACTAAAATAACCATAAAAATGAGCCATATTTTTATTTATATGTGACACTGAAAATAAAGACTGTGGTTAATTTTAAAAGAATCTCCTATTAACTCAAGTTTTCTGACTTTTTTAAAATGGGCACTGTGTGGGTGGAAAAGGTATAGAAATAATTGCTGTGAATACATTAATCATTGTATTATTTAGATGAAATCATTAAAGCAAAATGAAAAAATGACTTTCTTAATACAACTGGATAATTTGATATAAAATTTTAGCAGTTAATACTCTTTACCATTCATTTTTTCATGAGCTCGTGGACCCCTGTAAATGTGGCACGTGATGAAACTGATTAATCTCAGACCTTTTTATTTCAAACAGCAACAAAGAACCTTCCCCTTGGAAACTAAGCTGCCAGTTACCCTGCTGCTGATAAACCCCCGGTTACCTTCTTCAAATTAATGAAAAAGCCATCTCTGGTTACACACACAGAATCCATCCCCAAACATCACTAATAACTATAAATATTTTCGCTTTATATATTTTATAATTTCCATTAGCTACTGCACATTGTTTTGTCAGTTTTATCTGTTTCGGATAGTCTGTAGAGGTTTGCATATACCACTTTTATATAGAGAACTATAGAGCAATAGTGCCAATGATATATGAAATGTGTTTTCTTACTAAAAAGCAAAAAACAAGCACAAGAAATATCCTACTATGCAAATTATACAAAATAAAAATTCATTACCTATATGTCAACTATGTTTTGGTAACAAAGTTTGATGCAAACTAGCATTAATTCTTTTCTTATTGAGTTAGAATTTACACACAATAAAATTTATTTTTATAATGTGCACAACTCAGTAGATTTTAGTAGAATTAACACAGTTGTGCAGCTATCATCATTTTGTAATTTTGGAACATTTTCATTACCCACAAAAGGGACACCAGGCCTATTAGCCAGCACTCCCTTTTCTTCCCTTCCTCCAGCCTTGGGTAACTATTTGTCTCTATTTGCCTATTCTAGACATTTTATATAAATGGACTTATACAATATGTGACCATTGTGTTCAGCTTCTTTCACTTAGTACAATGTTTGAGGTACATTTATGTCGTAGAATATCTGAGTTTCATTCTCTTTTACGGCCAAATAATATTCCATTGTGGGGATACACGTTTTTAAAACTTTGTTCATCATTTGAAAGATATTGGAAATGTTTCTACTTCTTGGTTATTATAAATAACATTGCTATGAAAATCCATGTACAAAATTTTTATAGACATATGTTTTCAGTTGTTTTCTATACTTAGAAGTGAAAATGCTAGCTTACATGGTAATTATATGTTTACCATTTTAAAGAATCACCAAACTGTTTTCCATGGTGACTGTACCATTTTATATTACCACCAGCAATGTGTGAGGGTTCCAGTTTTCCATATCTTTCCCAACACTTGCTATTCTCTGCTTTTATTTTTTATTTTGTTACAGCCATCCCAGAGAGTGTGAAGTGGTTTCTCATTGTGGTTTTTATTTGCATTTCCCTAATGACCATTGATGTAGAGCATCTTTTCACATAATTTTAGGACACTTGATAATATTTTATTCAGAATTGGCTGTTCAAATCCTTTGCCCACTTTTTAATTTTTATTATTGAGTAGTAAAACTACACATTCAGAATAAAAACTTTTTATCACATATGTAATTTGAAATATTTTCTCCCATTGTATGGATTATCTTCCCACTTTCTTGATAGTGTCCTTCAAAGTTCAAACATGTTTAATTTTGAGCAAGTACAATCTATCTTCTTTAGTTGCTCATGCTTTTGTTGTCATGTGTAAGAAACCATTGCCTAATCTAAGGACTCAAAAACATGTGTCTATGATTTCTTCTAAGAATTTTATAGCATTAACTCTTGCATTTAGTCTTTATTCATTTTAATTAATTTTTGTATGCTATGAGTTAGGGTCCAGCTTTACCCTTGTGCATGTGGACATCCAGTTTCCACAGCACTATGTGTGGAAAAGACTATTCTTTTATCATTGAATTGTCTTGGCACACTTCTTAAAAACTAATTTACAATTGATGTAAGAATTAATTTCTGGACTTTCAAGTCTATTTCACTGATCTATATATTGGTTCTTATGAAAGTAACACACAACTTTGATTACTATAGTGTGGATCCTTCAAAATATTCTTCCATGTTCAATACTATTTTAATTACTCTGTGTATCTAGCATATTCATATGGATTTTAGTATCAGCCTGTCAATTTCTACAAAAACACCGTCTAGGATTTTGCCATGGGTTGTAATGAACCTGTAGTAATCACTTTGATTACTATTGCCATCTTAACAATAGTAAGTCTTCTAATCCATAAACACAGGATGTCTTTCAATTTATTTAGGTCTTGAATTTTTTTCAATAAAGTCTTGTAATTTATCAATGTACAAGTTTTATACTTCTTCAGATAAACTTGTCCCTAAGGATGTTATTATAAATTTAATTTTCTTAATTCTGTTTTGGATTGTTCATTGCAAATACGTGGAAGTAAAATTGATTTTCATATTGATCCTTTATCTTGTAAACTCATTCAACTAACTTATTAGCTCGAATGGTTTGTGGGGGGATTTCTTAGGATTTTCTATATAAAAAATCATGACATCTGTAAGTAGATATCCTTTCAAATAGAGAAGACATTTGTTTCCTGTCCTAATTTCCCTGGTTAGAACCTCAAAAAAAAATGTTTAATAAAAGTGGCAAGAATGGACATCCTTGCATTGTCCCTGTTCTTACAGGAACAGATTCACTCTTTCACCGTTAAGTATAGTGTTTGCTGCAGGGTTTTTATATAAGCCCTTTATCAAACTAAGGAAATTCCCTTCTATGCTAGTGTATTAAATGTTTTTATCATGAAACAGAGTCCAATTTTGTTGAATGCTTTAAAAATACATTGACAAAATCATGGGGTTTTTACTTTTATTCTACTAATTGGTATATTACATTGATAGACTTTATTTTTTTTTAATTTTTATTGTTGTTCAATTATAGTTGTCCCCATTCCCCCCCCCCATTACTCTCCCCTGCCCTACCCACCCCCCACCTTCCACTGTCAATCCTCCCTCCGACCTGTGGTCTCTGTCCATGGGTCCTTTATACATGTTCCTTGACTTGACCCTACCCACTCCCCTCGGGTCACTGTCAGTTTGTTTACTTCCATTTCTCTCGTTCTATTTTGCTCCCTTGTTTGTTTTGTTGATTAGGTTCCACTTAGAGGTGAGATCATATGGTATTTGTCTTTCACCAACTGGCTTATTTCACTTAGCATAATGCTCTCCAGTTCCATCCATGCTGTCTCAAAGGGTAGGAGTTCCTTCTTTCTTTCTTCTGTGTAGCATTCCACTGTGTAAATGTACCACAGTTTTTTGATGCACTCATTTGTAAGAATGTACCGTATTCATGGACAGAAAGAATTAACGTCATCAAAATGTCCATACTACCCTGAGCAATGTATAGATTCAGAGCAATTCCTATTAAGGTTTTCATGCATTATAACAAACTTGCATTTCTGGGATAAATCCCACTTGGTCATTTTGTATAATCCTCTTCATGCATTGGAGGATTCATTTTCTCACATTTTGTGGAGTATATATTCATAAAAATATTGGTCTATAATTTACTCTTCTTGTGTCATCTTCATCTGTTTTTGTTGTCAGTGTAGAACTGGCCTAACGGAATGACTTCAGAAGTGCCCCTTCTTTTATTTCTTGGAAGAGTGTACGAAGTATTGTTAATTCTCCTTTAAATGTTGGTAAATTTCACAGGTGAAGCCCTTAGTCCTGGGACTTTCTTTGTGGAAGGTTTATTGATTACTGATTGAATCTCTTTATGTGTAGTCTAGATTTTCTATATCTTCTTGAGTCAGTTTTAGTTGTTTGAGCCTCTCCGGAACTTTTGTCATTTCATCTAGGTTATCTAATTGATTGACATATAATTGTTTATAGTTTTCCTTATAATGTTTTTTCAGTGGAATATTGGTAGCAACGTTCCCTCTTTCATTCATGATTTTAGTAATCTGAGCATTCTTATATTTTCTTGGCCAGTCTGGCCAAAGGCTTGTCAATATTTGTTTCCTTTCTGATAGGAGCTCACCCTAAGCTGGATACAGCTAAGATACCAGGTTTCAGAATGGCGAATTAAGACAAACCAAAACCAATGTAATGGTCAAGCCTGTAATCACCAAGATAGTATAAGCAAGAGACAAGCTTGCATAGAGTGCTGATTCTTCCCTGTTCCATTTTTTCATATGGAATGTCACTGGCCAAAGATCAGGTTAATCGGCACAGATGTGGGAGTTATCTCACTGTGAGGGAGTCCTAAAGAAAAGTCTCCTGCAGAGTCACGTACTCTGGAGCCAGGTGACGGAAGAGAAGGGAAGGCTAGGAGTGGAAACGTACTGAGTACCCAGTCAGAGTGAAGAAGACTGTCTGCAGGGTTTTCCCTGTCCTTTCCCTGGTAAGGCAGCCTCTGCTGAGGTGGCTAAGGAAGGTCTCTGATGAAGGTCCAGATGGAGATGCTTTCGAATGAAGGTACCTGGGCTGCTAATGCTGAGAGCACACTTTGTATGACTCCAATCCTTTTACATTTATTGAGATTTGTTTTATAGACTAACATATGGTCTATTCTGAGGAATGTTTCTTGTGTACCTGAGAAGAATGTCAATTCTTCTATTGTTCATGGAGTGTTTTATAAATGTCTGTTAGGTGTAGTTGATTTATAGTGTTGTTCAAGTCTTCTCTTTACTTGCTAATCTCTGTCTAGTCATTCTACTCATTATTGAGAGTTGGTTATTGACAATTGCACTTATTATTGTTGAATTATATATTTATTATTTTATCCCCTCAGTTCTGTCTCTTTGGTTCTGTATTTTGAGACTCTGATTATATATATATATATATATATATATATATATATATATATATATGAGAATGACATATATATTAATCATATCTTCTTGATGGACTGAGCCTTTTATCATAGAATGTTCTTGTCTCTAGCAATAATTTGTCTTAGTCTATTTTGTTTGATATTATATAGCCACTTCAGCTTTCTTTTAGCCATTGTTTGCATGATACATCTCTTTCCATCCTTTTATTTTCAATTTATTTGTGTTTTTGAGCTAATGTGTATATGTGTAGTCAGCATATTGTTGGATTATTTTATCATTTTGACAATCTCTGACTTTTGAGTAGAATGTTTACTCTATTGACACTTAATGCAATTATTGATAAGGAAGAATTTATGTGTTCTACTTTGTTATTTGTTTTCTACATGTCTTATGTTATTTTTGTTTCTCTATTCTTCTATTACTGCTTTTTTGTATTAAGTACATATATTTCAGTGTATTCTTTTAATTCCTTTCTAGTTTTGTTTATTATATATTTTCAAATTTATTTCTTGATTGTTAACATGAGGATCACTATTAACACCTTAATTTTTAAAATCTAGTCCAGATTTATACCAAGTTTATTTCAATACTTTATAAAACTTAGTTCCCACTTGACTCCATTCCTTCTTGCCTCTCTTATGCTATTATTGCTGTAAAATTACAGTTTATACAGTTTATGTCCATCAGTACAGACAAAATTATTGCTTTGTATAGTTGCCTTTTAAATCAGATATAAAGAAGTATAGTAAACAAAAAGTACATGTATACTAGCCCTTATGTTTACCTTGGTAAATCTCTTTATTGGTTTTCTTTACATCTTCTTGTGTATCTGAGTTACTGGATGGACTCAGTACATTTTAGCCTAAAGAATGCCAATCAGAGTGTCCTGGCCAGGTAGCTCAGTTGGTTAGAGTGTTGTCCTAATACACCAATGTTGTATGTTTGATCCCCAGTCAGGGCACATAGAAGAAGCAACCAACAAATGCATAAATAAGTGAAACAGCAAATCTCTCTCTCTCTCATCAATCATTAAAAAAATTAAGTTGTAAGAATACCATTCAGTATTTCTTGTACACAAGTTTTCTAACGATAAATTCTCTTGGTTTCGATTATATGGGAATGTCTTAATTTAAGTTTCTTTTTTGAAGAATAACATGCTAGATATAGAATTCTTGGTTGACAGTTGTTTTCCTTATGTGTTTTGGAAATGTCATCTCCCCTGCCTCTAGGTCTCCATGGTTTCTGATGAGAAATTGCTGCTAATCTCAATGAGACTCTTTTGTATGTGATAATAACTTCTCTCCTCACTTTTGTGGTTCTTTTTGGCTTTGGCTTTTGAGACTTTTATCATAATGTAACAAGGTGTGGATCTCTTTGAGTTTATTCTACTTGGATGTCATTGAGGTTTTTGGATGTGTAGACTAATGTTTATCATCAAATTTGGAAAGTGTGGCTATTAACTTTTCAAATACTTTTTCTGCTCCTTTTTTTCCAGAATTCTCATTATACATGTTAATGGTATCTTATAAGGCTCAGGCTTTATTTTTCTTCATTCTTTTTTCTTTTTGTTTCTTAGATTTGATAATCTCCATTGACCTATCTTCAAATCCACTGATTCTTCTGTCAGTTGAATCTTCTATTCAGCTCCTTTACTGAATATTTTATTTTAGTTTTTGTACTTTACAACTCAGAATTTCTCTTTTGTTATTTTTCTCATTTTTATCTCTATATTTATATTCTCTATTTATGTTTCATTGTTCTTTTACATAGTTTTTTTTTAAACATTTAAAATAGCTGATTTTAGGCCAGACAAAAATTCTTTGTCCAGTAAGTCCATTGTTGGGGTTTCTCCACATACAACTTCTGTTCCCTCTGGAACAGAAATTCCCTCTATTCCCTCAGTCCCTTTTTTCTCTCTCTGGATAGCCCATACTGTCTTGTTCTTTGAATGCATTGTGTAATTATTTTTAAAACTGGACATTTTAGTGATATAATGTGGGAAGTCTGGAAATCAACTTCTTCCTCCTCTCCAGCATTTGTTGTTGCTGCTCTTGTTTTTTGTTGCTGTTTATTTAATTCATTTCCTGATCTAATTCTGTAATGTCTGCATCCTTTGTTGTGTGTTGCCACTGGCATCATCATTGCTCAATTATCCTAGTGGCCAGCTAGTGACTGGACTAATATTTTTTTAAATGCCTGAAAGCCTCTCGGCCCTTGATGAAGGACTCAGTTTGTGTTTGGAGGCATGCCTTATATGCCTAGACAGGCAGTTTAAATCTCTATCGTAGTCTTCACTTCCTGATTGCACAGAGCCTCGAAGTCAGCTGGGGGTGAGATGTTAGGGCATTCTCAGGTTTTTTTCTGGGCACATTCAGAACCCAACTCATACCCATTGCTCTGTAGATTCTTTGAAACATCAGAACTTTTCAAAACCTCCTCTGAACACTTCTTCGCCCAGATAATCGAAGTATTTTTTTCACTTGTTGTTTGCCCTAACTGTCAACACCACTTCAAGTGGTTGTGACATTAAACAACTGTCACTGATTAGTTTTGACAAATGCTCCAGGGAAAAGCTGTTCACACTGAGAGAGCTCTGAGTCAGGTCAAATAAAGACAAGCTTCGTGAGAGGGATTTTCCAGAGAACTGCCAGAGAGGCCAAACAATGACAGTCTTCTGGGAAGGAGGCCTTGGAGGAACTCCAAGCCTTTCTTTCCTCTCCAGGACTAGGTCTGGCTTTCACCATGATTGTAGGGTTGTTGGTTTTTAAGACTCTGACAGACCTGGGCAGGTAGGTGAAACAAGGGTAAGGTCAATGCCACAGAATTTGCTATCCTCACAGAGATTTAACCATTTTCTTAGGTGATCCCCCAATTATTGTAAGTCTCTAGTTAATTTTCAAAGTTCTTAAAGAGGTCATTTCAGCTACATTTTGCCACTGTTCTTACTGCTTTTATGGAAGAGAAGATTTTTGGAGGTTCTCACTCTGTCATTCCCATTGCCATTCAACATCAGTTCTTTAGATGACATTCTTTCTTTTCCAGAGGATTTTATCTAAAACAAGTTACAGTTGTTTTACTTTGGGTGTTAGACTTTGGGAGTTCAATGTAAAATACTATATTAACATGCCAAATATTTTTACAGCAAACTTGCATTTGCTTTTTTGTTCCTAAAACAAATATATGTTGACATTTAAAACTTTTTAAAACAAAACTTTTGACATGTTAATATAATTTAAATAAATTTAATAATTTTAAATACAACATCTTGGTACACATAGGTCTCCAAATGATGAAAACTATTAGGTCAAAAAGAAAATCATAATCTGAGGAACAGTCATCATTATTAGTCTTATGATTATTATTGCTGATTATAACAACTATATATGGAGCTTTTGCTATGTGAAATGTCCAATTATATTTTGGGGAAGAAATTCAAAGCAAATCAGACTATAGTTACAATTTAATAAAACAGATTCCATTACATTATTAATCATTACAGTCATTGGTTACCAGTGTTTAAACATATGATATTTATTATTACAGGTAAGTCAATAAATCTGGTGCCTTTTTGGTTAAATTAGTTTTAAAAGCACTGTGACAGGTCTTCATGATTAAGAAAGATTTGCTGCATTATAATTTTTTATTTTCTAATACAACACACATAATTTTTACAAAAATGGCAAAAAATGTACCCTTTCCATTGATGTTTATTTACTGCTTTGATTTATTTCCATACTTTCTAGCATTTCTTCATGAGTCAAATCCTTCTGACTAATATCCTCATAATGCTATATTGTGGACTCAGAAAACAGTATTCAAACCAAATATGAGCAAGAAAGCATTTGCTGATTCCCTTACTACACAAACTATCAGATGCCAATTAGTTTGGTGATTTTTTCCATCGCAGTTGCATGTGTGTGGTCAGGAAGGCGGTCCAAGTTTTCATTCCTTTTTCTGTTTCTTGTCATGTTGGTTTCAAACGACTGCTATTGGATCCAGCTGAGACTCTTCGCACAGTGGGTGGGCCTGGACATTTTTCTCCCCTATCCTGTTTAATCCCACTTCCCTGTTTTGGTGGTAGGCATCTTTATTTCCACCCAACTAGGACTCTGTTTGCTTTTTGACTTTATTGCAAGATGAGCATTTGACCCACAAAATGTCAAAAAGAAATACTTTTGTATCTAGAGAAAATTTTTACATCTCAATGGGAGATCCACTGGACAGATTTACTGCAATCCTTTCATCACTATGTTGTGCAGTATTGGATGTGAATACTCCTGTGTGTTCTCTTCCAAACCGTACACGGGCAATCCTCAAAGGAGTAAGGTGGAACCTTAAA
This sequence comes from Carollia perspicillata, assembly GCA_004027735.1. Lineage (NCBI taxonomy): Eukaryota > Metazoa > Chordata > Mammalia > Chiroptera > Phyllostomidae > Carollia > Carollia perspicillata. The sequence goes on from PVKM010008083.1 coordinate 29,141, forward strand.
TTTGAGTGCTGGTCCAAACTATTTAGACTCTTTGGGTCCTTAAGACTGAATTAAACAAAACAACAAATAATTTTTTCCTTGATGTTTCTGAAAATTACCTTTGTTGTAGGTAAGAGGTTTTGAGGGAAGCAGTACATCTTTGTGAGGAACTTTTAAGTCCCATGAGGGATCAATAACTAGTGTTGGCAGCTGGCATTGTCTCTAAGACTTTCAAGTCTTGGATGGGGGAACAATTAAAGAACAAAATGAAGAACTGCTGATGTTTTTGGCCAAGAAAAATGAGTTGAATGGAATTTCTACAAACTTGAACAGATACTGACTTGGACAACAAAGTTAAACCCCCCAAAAAGCAAAAAGATAAGGTTGAGTTCAACTGTTGGACATGTCACTTGAAATTTTCTTGAAGTTTAGAGAGATAGACATTGGAGATGCAATTTGTACTGAAGTATACCTTATTCAATGCCCCTATCCCAGATAAGCCTAAACTAGGATGATGACTACCAAGCAGTTTGAAAGAACCAAGATATTAAACCTTCTAATATGAAGTCAAAGCTCACTCATGAGGTAAAGAAGTCCCATTGTCAATCAGTCAAATGCATTTTTTCATCATAAAGAGAGAGAGCATTAATAATGTGATTGCAATAGCAAACATAGAAAATTTGAGTTGCTGAATATTAGAGATGAAAATCACTATACAAATTAATATACTGAAGAATTAAGTAAATACTATGCTATCATTCAATATTCCAGTATATACAAAGAAAAACATTCACAAAGTGTCTCTGTGTTGAGCATGAGAGCAGAGAGAAGCTCAAATATCACAGCACAGAAATCAATATTAAAGCATGCCTCAGGAACTTACACTTTTAAGATAAAAGAGGCCATCAGAGGGATAGATCCTTCAGTCTGGTGAGACTCCAGTCTAAATTACACAATTATGGTGTACATAACAGAGTCCAGAGATATAGTGTGTGAAGAACAGTAAGTAGGTGTGGTTTCTCAAGCTGAAAGAAGATAGAGATCTCTCTGTAAAGGGCAGCTTTATAAGCACTGCATATGCATAGTTTCATGCTATTTTGCATGAACTCGGTGATGTCTCTGAAGTACCCAAGACTGATGCACTTAATTAACTTGTAGAAAGAGTCAATATGAGTGAGGGAGTGAAAGTTCTTTAACTTGGGGCTCTCATCCTGTCACTAAAGAAAAGTAAGCTTCACCCTGCAAGTGGGGGAGCCTTTTGTCTGTTGACATTCCCATTACTCAGGAGCCTTGCTTCCTGGGAAATGATAAGAGATGCAAATGTTACAGCCATTTCAGAATTATGACTTCCATTGAAATAACTGACAGTAGTAAATATATATAGATACGCGCACACATACACACTGACACAGATTCTATGCCTATGAGGAAGTACCCAGGTTGTTGACCTAAATAATTAAGATTCACTAGTTAGGAGAAGTAGTGAACAACAAACAAAATCTTCCGACCAATACTTCTCAATAGATGTGTACTTTTTCAAGTAACAAAAGTACTGTGTCTTTATCATGCACAATAAGGTAACAATTAGAAGCAATCGGCTGGATAATTTAGAAGATACATATTGTGGATTACTTAAGAAGTTCAGTACAACATCTTTGGAGAAAATCCAAGTATATAAGTAATGTTATTAATTTTTATTATTTGTTTTGTCAATGACATAGGGACCCTTATGTGAGTACTTTTCTAGAAAACTTTCCAATGATCATTTATTAATACTTGACAATAGTTCTTGACAAAATATCTTTTATTATTAACATCTTTCTTTTAAAGAGAAAGTTTTTATCATTTTTGAAAGTTCTATAATCATTTCTTTATTTTAGTATTTTAAACTCCTAGGTAATATTACATGATTTGTTCTAACATGAGAAAAGTGTGTTTTTGTTTCTGAAGTCCCTGTATTGTTACCAGATTTTAGTCAAATGGTTTTCAGGAAATAACAGTATACAAAAGGGGGTAAGGGTGGGAAGAAAAATCAGACGAAGCTTGCTACAGGGGTGTGACACTAATAAATTGCAGTTGTTTGCAATTTACTTTACAAACTCCCAGTACATTACAGGACAAAAAACCTACCACCCCTTTTATTGTTCATATTTGTGTTTAATGCTATAATTACTTTGCGTGCTGGCCTTCTGTGGCAATAAGGAAGAGGTTCCTTATTGTTTCCTTTTCCCCACTCAGCTTCTTCAGCCAGTGGTAAAGGCCCACATTCAAATGTGCTGAATAGTGGCACCTGCAGCATTATGCTGTTTTATAGGACAGCGGCCCCTGTAGGAGGTTTATCTCCACAGCAGCTGATAGTTAGAGTATTATTCTACCTTCTCCATATGTCTGCAGTGATATCTGAAGATACCTTAAGTTCTTATTCTTGATATATTACTTAAAAATATTTAATTACAAACAATACGAGTAATAATTTTGTTATTTTTCCATATAGTTCAATGTAAATACATTTTCTCTGTTTATAACTTAAGAAGTAAACTACTTGGGTTTAAGTGCTGACTTACAGCTTACTAGTTTTGTAAGCAAGTTATTTACTCTCTAGGCCTTAGCTTTAATCCTCATAAAGTAAAGATAATGGCCCTACCAATCATTTAAGGTTATTGTGAAGGTTATATGAGATGGTGCTCACAAAGCACTGGGTACTCTGGGTGACACATGATGAGCATTGAATGAAGGTTAGTTGCAATAAACTACAAAATCTCAACCAGGTGGTTTTGGTACTAACCCATGCACTGTTGAAGCTCTGAGCCAGATGCAACCAAAAAGGAATTCATTCCACACCATCTTTTGTGAGAACTTGTCTGGAGATCCACAGGCTCTTTGATCCTCTAAATTCACGCTAGTCTTTGCCAACCCATTATTTCCTTGTTGTAGGATGTTTCATATGAACTATTCAAAATTTCTGAAGCTGCTCAAAGACTAGACTTGAAAGTCCTCATTATCTAGATTTATAAGAAACACTGGCTTTTCTTCAGTATACTAATAAAATATTGATGCCACTGTCTTATTACATAAAAAGGCATCTTCTCTGCCGGCATTTCTTCCCCAGGTCTCTTAATGCCCACTCTCACTTGCTTCACATTTTGCTTAAATTAATCTCCTCAGGGAGGCCTTTCCAGACCTGCCTGTCAAAAAACTGTAACCACTGCCCTTTCCACCCCCCTCAACTCCCCAGTCCCTATGTTTCATTTTCTGATTACTTTTTCTGTGCAGTATTTGTCATGTTTGAAAGTCCTGATTTTGTTTATTTTTATTTATTTTTACTATCGCTTACAGGAATGTAAAATGCAAGTGGACAGAGATATTTTGTCTGTTTCATCCATTACTCTATTGTAAGAGCCTAGGATATCACTTGGCATGTAGTAGGTACTCCAATATTTGATGTATGAATAAGTGAGTGAATGATTGAATGAACAACCAAATGGAATTTTTATCTCTTTTCCTTCTCTCTGCCTAATCCAAGGATTACTTTATTAATTAGATTTTCTTATTTCTCATACCTCTGTTTGGCTGCAATATTCAGAGCATGGTTTTATAATTCCACATTTTCAGAGGGGTAAGTCATTTTCAACGTTGTTTTGGACAAAAGAAGCCACCCCAATTTCGAAGTCCTGGGTAACTCTGTCTCACCGGTGTCAATTTAGAATTGTAAGCATTCTATCACCCGATTCTGTCACCCACCTGACTTCTGAGTAAAGCTTCAGTGGAACAATAGAACTGTGTTTAAATATAGTCATGATCTAGATTTTTAGTACATGTCTTGGGAAAAAATGTCTGTGCATGTGCAATGAAGGACATAAGAAGGAAGTTAATGTTCCCAAGATGTACATAACTTTTAACAGTCAAGTTATTGTATTTCATTAAAAGAAATCTTTCCTTTTTAATGAATTTCCCAAGCTTCTTACACAATAGGCAAATAACATTACCCAACTAAATAAGTCAGCTCTGTAGTCTATAAAATTTCTCTAGCTGGTCTGGGCACTTCTGTTACCTGGTACCTGTACTCAAAATACATTAAATATAAATCAACATTAACCTACCTATTAGGGGTCAAATTCCTGCCAACAGTAGCAGATAGTAATGATTTGAACCGTGTTAACCCAATCCACATGACATGGGGCACTTCAAACCATCACAAAAACCTCCAGACTCTGTGTCATGCCTCTCACAGATTTTTTCTCCTCCTCATTCTTCAAATTTTCAAGAAGATATGGACCTTCCCTTACATTGTTTTCTATAGACTCTTACAAAGTTAGAGCCAAAATGGCCTACAGAGACTATCTACTCAGTAATGTGGAGGTGGACCCACTAATACTCATTCATGTGTGCAGTACATATTTATTGACTGCTCAATATGTTCTGGACGTAGGTGGTGAGTTACAGGGGTTACTTTTTAAAGTCAGAGGATCCAAGATTGCAAGCTTTCTGGTAGATTCTACAAAATAGAAACTTTACTCACTCAAAATGGACTTCTATCTGAAAAAAAAGGTGAAGCTCTTACTGAAATAAAACATGGTTATTTTTTGTGGACACAATGTCTCATCCCAGTAGAGCACATAGAAAATACCAGAACATTATTAAAGGTTTTAAAGATGTAGAAAAGTGGAGGGGGCGGAGAATTAACTTTATGATGATGACTTCCAGATTTCATGTGAACCCTGTATGGCTTCCAGACATGATTTAATCAAGCACTTCTACCATAAATAATGAGTTGTATAAGATTTCCCAAGACAATCCTATGTGGCTGGCCCCGTGGCTTTGAGAAAGCTGGAAATGCTCTGGAATTATGGAGGCAGATATTAAATATAAACATAGAGATTAGGCATTGATGTTGGACCAAGTGAATTATGAAAAGCAATGGACAATGAAAGAATTGGTACCTATAAAATCTCCACTTTGACTAGGAATCAGGTCAGACTAATAATAAGGAAGGTTTTTCCTGAAAGAATAATTAGTACTGACTCATTGCTATAAATGATGCAATCATATGATATTTCAGTTATTTTTCAAAACATATCAAAATCCAAAATAAGTAAGACTTGACTTACTGGAAACTGTTTAAACCATTCTCTTGAAAACCATCCCGAGTATTTGCAGTTCTTTAAATACACTGTGTTGTTTTGCACGCCCATGTTCTTTGCATCCCTTCCCTTCATCTGTAATCCATATTCTCTCTTCAATTTACTGTCCTGGGCCCTTCTTGTTTGTTAGGATTTAGTAGCGAGGCCACCAGTCTTACATGCTTTTCCAGCAATAAACCCTTCACCTTTCGCACATGCGGTGTCATGACCATCTAAAATTGCTTGTACCCCCCGCTCTCTTCTCTCTGGACTGAGAATCCCCAAAATACAGCACTCGTGTTTACTTACCACAGGCATCCCTGATGCTTCCTCAGTTTATTGGCACATCATTTAAGCCTAATAATTTAGCGTTGATTGTTATTGCACGAAGTTAAAAGAAGCTGAGATTACCATGAATTTAATGTTTGCTTTATAGTCTTATATCAGATTCAGCAACCTAATCTTTGTTTTATTCTTCAATGGATTGTAATAATAACTCTGGTAATGTTCCATGGTTAATTCTAATATTTACTTTTGATTTAAAATAGACTTCTTTCCTATATTAAGTGGGGTTTTCTTATTCCCTACTTATAAGAGTGTTTTTAAAAAATTAGGGAAAGGATGTTATGGTCAAATTATTCATAGATCTCTAGTGGAAAATGTTTAAAAATCAGTCTTTTAATATGCCTTCACATGTGTATTCACATGTGTGTTTATTCATGTTCTATTAATTTTACTTATTATTAAGTCTAGGTTCAGAGTACTACAGAGACTACTTCTCTGCACTGCCCTCCACTTTGTTGGCCGTGAAAGGACACATTTAAGTGCGTGCTCTGTCCTCCTCCCGATAGTGACCGTACCGTGGCTCTCCCTTCTCATGGTTGTCTTTACAGTTCGGAAATGCTTGTTTGCCATTTGAATGATCATATTTGAAAGGTGGATACACTATTACACTCTTCCTTATATTTTTCAAAAATTTTAAACGAAAAATTCTTCTCTCTCTCATTGGACATAGTATCTTCTAAGTAATATACATGAACAAATATCATAGCGCTGTAATCCATCACTAACCCTCCTCTCAAATATAGAAGACATGACTGGTACTTTATTCACTTCTGTATTATTTCAGTGTTTTGTAAGAATATATCAATGCGGGGTGCGGGGGATTGAAGATAGGAGGTGGGAGTGGGGAGGGCAGGGGAGAGTAATGGAGGGAAAATGGGGACAACTGTAACTGAACAACAGTAAAAAAAGAGAGAAAAAACAATGTATTAATAATCAGAAAAAATAAAATACTCATTTATAATAATTTTTTAAAAAATATTGAGCTGCCTAAGTGAGTACATAACTAAAACAAATGCCATGGCAATCACCTCATTGGTCTGTTAACCTGGGATAATGGTCAAGCAGAGACAGGGGCAAAGGAGCCAAGCCCTACACAAAAGCAATCATAAGACAAAAGTTGTAGTCCTGTAAAATTATCTATGTATACCTTTTTGCATAACTCGATTTCAGCCTCGTAAACAACTTTCGAGTGGTTCCAACATTATTCCTAGTTACAAACAATGAGTAACTTCTCTCACTCTATATTGCTTATAGATGACAACATCAATTATTACAACCCTTTAGTTGTGAAGTCTGACATGGCAATCACAAGTGACACAATGTGTGGGTTGTGTGGGGGTAGGGCATGACTGAGTTCTATTTTGTCCCACTAATCTGAACAGTCAGTGATAGAAATTCATGAGAATGCAGATTGTAGTAACTGTTCTTGCTGATCCTGTCCATATTTTATCTGTTATGTTAAATATAATAATCACCAATTCACAGGGAATTCCTGATAAAATGCCTTGAGACATCATGTCTACTCCAAGAATAGTGGAAAATGCATCTATTTTGCATAATTTTTACAAACCAAATTTGTGGACATGGAGCCAAACGCTTGTTCACTTACAGGAATCCAAAGCATTGCATTCTCGAGTTGGGCTGGGGAAGTTTTTATAAAGTCAGTTCCAAGGCCCACAATATGCAGGGGAACCCGCAAATGCTCAAGCAGTCCTCTATTTGGCCTCACAGGGTATGAGACGTGATCAATCATTTTCTTAAACTAATCTACATATATTCTAATAATATGTAGAAACTAGCAAACTACAGAACAGAACTGATTTCTTATGGTATGATGGGAATGTTGATCCAATCCCTTCATTTTACAAATAAATTACTTGAAGCCTATAACCATTGAGTGGAATTCACAGTGTCACATGGCCAACTTCTGGCGGAGCTGGACTCAAACACACGTCTCCTGACTCCTAGGAAAGGGCTTGTTCCAGCACACCACAGCGCAGTCTCCGGGAGAGACACTAACCACCCAAAGACTCTTGCCCGCAGGATCCAGAGTCCCACAGCTCATTCTTTTGAAAGTCATAAGGTAAAGTGCATGGGAAAGTTAAGGATTTCTTAAATATCTTTACCACAACACCTGTTCAGTGGCTAGAGCTAGCACTCTTAGAAGTAAGGTCTGCTGGACTACGGTTTTGTTTCTTGTATTTCAGATGACCTTTGCCAGCAATGTTAACTCCATAACAGCCTGAAGCCATCTCTTGGCTTTTTTCTTGAAAACATGTCTTCAGGCAGAGAAAATGACCTGTGGTCTCTGGAGTCAACTGCAGAAGAATAGATTTCCATTACAATAGCCCTGTAACAAGTACAATGGTGTTAATTTCACAAAACACTCCTGGCATAAATGCCCTGGTCTCAAGAGTCCTTTTAATTGGTAGTCTCTGAGTATCGATACTACACCGTTCAGAGAATAAAGCTAGGAACAGAAAGACAACTGCTGCGCAAAAAAACACTGAATGTGCTCTTTTGGCTAAAATCACCCCAAACACGTGTTCTTATTTCTCAGGCTCAGTTGGTTGGAGTGTCATCCAGCGCACCAAAAAGATTGTGGGTTTGATCTCAGTTGGGGTGCTTTCCGGAAGCAACCAATAGATGTTTCTCTCCCTCTCGCTCGCTCAAAAAAAAATCAATGAACATATTTTTTGGTGAGGATTAAAAAAAGAGAGAGGACACCAAGTGATGCATGCATTTGCAGTGCTCGTGATTACTGTTCTTGAAATGGTGCAGAAAATGTATATTTGGATTTCTTTTGCATTTTTATCATAATATCTTACTGCAGTGATAAGAAAACCACTTAAATTGTCTTGTGACTCTCAAATTATATTGCTGCTCCAATTAATCATATAGAAAATTCCTACATGCCTCACATAAATGCTACAATTAGTAAAAATATTAATAATATGGGTATGTCAGTAGGTCATATGGATGTCACCACGATAGCTCTGTACATGCGACTTTCACGAATTTTAATACGATAGCTACACTGCAAAGCTCTTTGACCAAATTTTGCCACCGCAGCAAGTGGAGGTGGCATAGAAAAACAGCTAGAGATGTCTCAGTGAGCAATGAAAATAAAGAGTTGAGAAACGGAAACTGTAACAATATGTAAAGAAAATTATATTCTTCAGGAGAGGGAAGCCAAGTCTGGAGGGTAATTTCATAACTGCATTCATATAGTATGCATATAGTCCGTCCCTGCTAGGTATAATAACAGAGCACATGTACAGCACAAAATTATTTCCAGGCTTTGAACATACTCAAACATTTTTCTCATTTAGTTCAGCTTAAGTCTTGCACCGTGATTGAAAGCAGGCCCGGGTGTATTCTGCTTTGCAGTATGACACAAACTTCATGTGGCTCGCGTTCAAATTAAACTTCTCCATATATTTAATCTACATCGTACTGCCTCTTTGACTTTATGGAAGACTCTAGCAATGTGTTTAACATGGCAGTGTTCTTCCAGCCGGCGTGTGATGAAAGGCTACGGACACAGCTTGACTTTCAAGCCACTTTTCCCATTGTGAATTGTGTCTTGACTTGTTTCCAATTTACTATTGAATGCCAGAAGATACAGGACCTCGGTATCCTAGTAACAGGTGGGTCTTTAGTTTTCACGCACCACTCCTTACAGGTTTGCTTTGGAATGCAGCCCCTAGAGTCCAGCAAGGCTGACTCTGACTTTTGGAGAAGAGCAGCGTGAAGCAGAGAGAGGACATCTTTAAGTGCATGTGTTATAGGGAAAGGGCACTTGGCGTCAATATCTATTTATGCCTTTCTTGGAAACATTTTGATTTTCTAGACTTTCAAATACATTTTATAAGCCACATAAAGTTTCAGAGTGGTTGTACAAAGCTATCAGTCATTCTTATGTTTGTTTTTAATTGTGGCAAAAATGCCTCCTAAAATAGCAAGCCAGAGGTTTGACACATTTCTCTGTTGTCTGACTGCCAGCTTCCCAAAAGAAACGGTTTACAAATTTCAATTGTCTTTAGTTTATTCACCATTGTGACTATCTTGCCTGTAGATTCAACTATGTTGAAAGGTTCTAAAAATTATTTTTTATACTTTAACTTCTTCAACTTTGGAAATTCCTATGAAACCCCCACAAAGGAGAAACTTCACACATATTTATAACCAGCTTCTGTTGGCAACTTCTTTGTTCTGTAAAGATTGTTTTGCAGTGTATTTTTCCATTTGTTTTTCTTCACATAGTTTACATTGCCCAGTGCTGCAAAAATATGTGATCTCTGATGATTTTTTCATATTAAGAGGACATAAGAAAAGATTGCCAGTGTCTGACAACAATTTATTTTGCAATTGCTGGAGCAAAAGGAATCCTTATGGATTGTTGACGAGGCAGCATCATTACCCCAACCTAAAGGCGTGGAGTCGTGCCCAGGTACAAACCTCACTTCTATGCACTTGATGCCAAGAAGCTCCGCATTGCAGTTTTTTGCATAATATATACTTCAGTTTTGCAGGAATATTATTCATTTCTTAAGGTGAGACATTTACATGTCATTTAAATGGACAACTTGTGTAATTTATTTAAAGCAATGTTTGTCATAAGCTGAAAGAAAGAAGAAAACTAGAACTGACAGTTTAACATTTCATCGACTTGGAACAAATATATTTTTGTCTTTTCTTTCAAAAAGGAGAGATAGAAGTAGCTCTTTAAGTGCAAAAATATCAAATACTACATAAACAAAATTCTGTATGTCCAACATTTTATCCCTAATTTCCAACTAATGGAGGTAGAGAAAATGCCAGTATTTACTGAGATGATTTATTATAGGACACAAAATTGGAACTCTTTGAAATCCAAATAGCAGGTTAAAATTGATCGGACTCTCAGTGTGCCTCTGTGAGATCTCAGAATGCTGTACCATGCCCGGCCGGTGTGGCTCAGTGGGTTGGAGCATCCTTCTGTGGACCAAAAGATCTCCAGTTTGACTCCTGGTCAGGGAACATGCCTGGGTTGCAAGTTCATCCCTGGTTGGGGGTGTGTGTGAGGCAACTGATTGAGGTTTCTTGCATATCGATTTTTCTCTGTCTGGAATCAATAGATACATACTTTTAAAAAATGCTTTATCAAATAAATAAACAAAGCAGCTCTGCTTTTAAACAAGGAAAACTGTAGAAACAGCAATATAAAAAAACAAATATTTGTAATTTTGGACTTGTCAAGTGAAGTCTTCCTTTTGATGCAATTTAATCGTTGATTCAAATAAGTGATTTTATCCTATTAGAAGAATAATTTGTTTTATAACAAGACTGATGCCTGAAATCTGTCATGAGACTTTCAGCCACCCGCAAGCTTCCTTTGTTTCTACTGGATCGTTAGTCCCTCCGTTGCTGCCGGCCACCGGCCACGCCAGGCTCCAGAACTCATGCTGCAGAACTAGCACTCGCAGGCACACGCTTCCCGGGTTGTCTGTCTGTGTCCAGCTCACTTGATCATGCTTTTTAATCTGTTCCTGCCTTCCTCCTAAAGATTAGAAATAAAACACTAAATGTCTAAACGTTTAAGATGAGAAGAATAAACA
>PVKM010008084.1:0-39849 GCA_004027735.1 Carollia perspicillata
TATAAGAAACAGTATTCTCTGATTACACGCTTTCTCAAATGCAGCTGGAGTGAATGAATGTTTCCCTTCATTGATATTTAAAAATGAAGCAGTGCCGCAGGTGGCAGACTCAGTCTCTTAAGAAAGGAATACAACCAAACATTACTTTTTGATTGTAATAACCACACACTTCTCTACCAGATTGTTTTATCATATTCTTCAAGTTCTACTGATGGTGATTTCCATAATCAGCAGGTGGTACTGTATTCTGGTTTTTATTTTGGTGGCAAAAACTATCAAGCTCAATGATTATGCCTGCCAGGATTCACAGAGGGCCCCAGGATCTGTTTTCGAGAGGATAAACTGGAATTTGGACTAAGTAATCAAATGAATGCCATGATGTTCCACATTGTTCCTGTACACAGCTATCTTTTTGGTTATTTGTTCTAGATTCACAGCTTAGGGAGCAGAAGGACCTCAAGGCCATGGGAACAGACAGAATTGGGATGCTGGAAAAATGGCCAGGGCTTGCTATTGAAATCTTCTTTTGTTTCTATACACCTATGGGTTAAAGCAAATTTGCAGAAGACCGTATTTATGAAAGTAGATAACTCTGGCAGAGATGGGTGCACATTGATAATTGATGTAGTTGTTAACCTTTGGCTTTTCAGCCACCACAGAGCTATTAATTTGTTGTTGTTGGTAGTACTGATGACCATTAAGAATTCATCAGGGGGTGGTTTCCTCTTCCTTCCTCTTTGTTCCCTCCTTCACAGGTAAAGCGATGACTGAATGCTAGGGAAGTATTTTGCTGTCCATCTATTATTACCTGATGCCTCATCAATTTAACCAAAAGAAAAATCAAAAGCTAGAGAAGAAAGCTAGCAACCTGACATATAATTTTTTTATTAATTTAACATCTTTATTTAAAATTAGACCTATGTTGGGAATCTATGTCTTGAATGGAAAAAAAATAACTGTCTTGTATTTGTTTAGTGCTTTAGATAATATATCCACATGCGGGATCTCATTTGATTCTTAGATACCGTGGACATTGAGAATGTAGAGATCACCTTCACTTAATTGAGAGTGCCTCCAATTACAGTGTGACCAATTCAGGGGGCATCATGGAACTCCTGTAGGACTATCAGACTGCAGTCACCATGAATTCAGTTCAGTACACAGAACGTGTATGAAATGCCAACAACAGACTAGTCCTTGAGCTTGGCATGGGTGTAATTCATTATTCTGACTTTGCCAGTCATGGCAATGTCACTTGGGTGGTTGTCATTTATTGCTTTTTCTCGTGCTTGGGAAATGTTTCTTTAAACTAATGTTAACACAACATTCTCCATTTTGTAAAGATACAGATAACATAATTGTGCACAAAGTAAAAATGGCAGTTGTTTTTAAAAATCTCAAAGGTTAATTACCTACTTGGTATGTGTCTTTGTTCCCAGATAAATATGTTTTACATCTGCTCTGTATCTTTTCCTTCTGTTGTTGTATGTAACCTTGCCTCATTGTATAGCTGTCACAATGTTGGCAATAAATGAAGTGTTTGACCCCTTGTGTAGCTTGTGCCTCAGGGTACTCCTCGGTTCAGCCATCTTCCTTTAGGACTTGTTCCTGACCATTGAAATCCTTTCCTAGAAATGGATAGGACCATTCCTGCCTTTTCCTTGTTTCGGCTGCTTCCACTTTAATTTGGCACTGGATTAGGAGAGCCCGGGTCTGTTTCTTGCTTTCTCAGATTGCAAGCATAGCTAACTAGCAGAAATCGCCTGGGAAGGCTCGTTTAAAATGTGAATTTCTAGTCTTCTCTCTGCCTGCTTCCCAACCTCTCCAACCACTTTAGTTGGTCTGGGGCAGGGCCCTGGAATCTGCATTTCAACACTCTAGAAATTTTAATGTATTTGTTTAAAAAGGGTATTGGTATTAAAATGTGATTGTTGCAAACCAGGAAGTGGAGATATTCTGTTGACTGGAAGTTCCTGAGGGAGGTCTGAGATTTCCAGGCCCCAAGGAATGATCCTGAATCTTTTTTCTCTCCTCCTAACCTGGTTTAGTGTCTCTGTCCAGCCAGCCCACAGCTGTGCTGAGGCCACAGTCTGTGCCATTGACATGGGATGTTAAAGGGCCAAATGAGAGAGTGTCAGTGAAATATCAAAGCACAATCAACTGTAAGGACATCACTATTGCTCTAGATTTGTTAGTTTGATCAGGAGAGCGACACTTATAATGGGAACAGTGGCATTTTCTGATGACATAACAGATTCTGAACACTGAGCAGACAATTTAATTTGCTCACGTTTAATGGCTCGCGTGCTGCGCAGAGAGACTGCCATAGCTGCTGTGCACGCGTCAGCATTCGCATTCAGCACCAACACAAAGTCACTGCTTTCGTTTCTCAGCCAAGTCCGTTGACAAGTCCACCAACCTGACACGGAGTATGTCTTACTGGACGTCTTGCCGGAGCTCTTTGCAGGAGAGGCAACTGACCCAGTGAGGCCCCGGTGTTCCCATATCTTGGGCATCAGTCATTTCTTAAATTTTGCCACGTCACACATTCTATTCTGCAATGGTACTCAGCTGGTTTGCGGTCTGATTTGCTGGGTATTTCGAAGAACTTGAATTTTGGGAATATGGAGCTATATCCATGGGTAACAGGAAACTGACAGTCTTTATCTTGTCCCTAAAGAAAGCAGAATAAAGGGAAGAGAAATAAAACTCGTTAGTAGCTTTTACACAAAACAGTTTTTCCCAAATCACCCACCACTGCCTAAAGTGTTAAAACTTCATTTAAAATATATCATATCGTACTATTTTCTTTTTGTGTATTTGTGCTCAATGACAAGTTTAGACTATCTGTTGACACTGGCCCTTTAATGATGTCCAGAGAAGAGTGCTGATAACACTAAAATTTGAAAATACTGAGAAAGGGTCCGTTTGCCTGAGCATCATCGACTTGATGTTTAAAGTTGAAGACCGTCCTGCCACCTCAGGCAGAGGGCCTTTGCCCATCCAGGATCTTCAATGGAAAAGCATGAATTTGAGGCGATTACTTTATAAACCAGATCAATCTGCAGTTATGGACTTTGAAGTAACTGAATATCCATCACGTCTGAACAATAAAGGGGAGAGAATATCAACAGTAATAACCCAGCACTATGTGAGTGATTATCTTTTCATTTTGCCCATTTCCCTTTTCCCTCTAACAGTGTTATGTAGAATTTTGACATAAACCAGGACAAACTGCTCCCAGGGAGAAGCCTAGAGAAGAGTGTTTCAACTTATTGTCTCTTTTCCAATCTTGTTCTCTCTCTTTCATTGAGTAAGGCCGTAATTCCAGTGAATGGCAGTTAGAGGCCTGCATCTAGGGGTGCACGTCTGCTCCCTCCCCTGGGGGGGAGGCCAGTGGTCCCACTTGTTGGGATCCATAAAATAATACCTGCTGGTACTTAGCAAGCACCCACTCTGCTGCCTCATTTCTCCTGCACAAAAGCAGTACGGTAAGTGCTACCATGACTTCCCCTTTACAGAAGAGTAAACCGGCGTAGGACATACCGGTGACTTTGCCCAGGCCGTGTTGTTGGTGAACGGTGGAGCTGGAGTTCTAGGCATGTGAGTCTGTGGCTGCCTTCTTAACCCCTTTGTTATAGGAAACCAACAGTGTATCGCTTTTGATGTGTCTGGTTTCTCCTATCAGTAAAATAAATAGAATAGCACTTGTAATTTGAGGTGTCTCCGTGGGCCCTTTCTCCTAATCTTTCTGACAGCTTGAGATTATTTTTTTTCTTTTTAAAGGTAGGAGGAAAAGACTGCATATCTATGTCGAAATCCAGGAAAAATTAAATCCTATCTCCAGTTTCGCAAGAGCACTGGTTCTTAGGGATATTGACATTGGCGTTGTTCTATAAAATACTTCCTCAACGTAATAGTGGAGACGTTCACAAGCAAATTAGTTTTTATGTCTGACTGTTCCAAAAAGCCAGTCCAAACAAACCGGTCTTCATAAATCTTTGTAAAATTCTTGGAAAGCTGTTAGAAAGTAAACAAATCTACCAAAAACACCAGAGGAATGATGTAATGACATGTCACTTCACTAGTTAATACTTGAGAAAGTAAAAGAGAAAAAAATCTGAAAAAAAATGTGTCATTCCTAATCAACCATTTTCTCTCTGTCTACTGGACTTTATGCCAACCTAGCTGTTGATTTTCGTCCATTACTTAGTTTCTTGTTTTAACACAGTCCTAAAATTGGCTCAATCTTTCAAATTAAAGTAGATTCCAAATTAGAAATGGGTGATGTTCCAATAGTTTATTTGTTGGCAGCTTGGAAGCTGGAAAATGTTTAGCTTCAGAGAAATAATACTTCATAAACACTGGGTAGGTTCCCAAACTATCATAGAAAACACATACACCAAAATGGGAAAATTGATACTACTGTATTTCTCAGTTAACATTGCAGGTCTGTGAGAATGTAATGGCTTAAGAGAAAAAAACATAGCATTATAAAACATGCACTTCATGTGCAACTTCAGACTATGTAGACCCGAGCCTGGAAAGATGTCCATCACAACCTAAATGACGCTTGTTCGTGTGTGGGAATACGGGAGACGTTCCTTCATAGACTTTGTACTTTGAACATTGCATTTCTATTTTGTAATTTGTAATGTTTTACAAAAATTACATGTTGTGCTTTTATGTGACCAGAACTATATGTGTCTTTGTGTATGTCTGTATAATTTCTTTTGGCAAAGGGCACATCTCTGCTTCTCTTCCCTCTTTGAGAACGCACAGCCATTGGGACACGATCGTTGGTTGCCTATTTCTTATTTCGGTTCCCACAGCTCCTGTGACAACATGGATGGGTTGGCTCCACCTTCAAAACACGTTCAAAAGGTGTGCTCACTGTTACAACCCTTGGCCAGGAAACCATTGCCTCTTGCCCAGATTACCATTTTCAGCCTTAAATCTGGTCTCCTTGTTTTCTGCATTGTTTTTGTAGAGTCTTTTTAAAAACAGGGCTACTGATATGATCTATAAAAAAATATATGGTAAGAGTGTGCTATGCACCCCAATTCACTTGGAATAAACCAGAATCATTCATTGGAGGGAAGTGGGAGTGGCCCTGGTGTGTCCCTCCCCTCCCTCTGCTTTCTCTCGGTCCCACTCCACCGCCTTCGCACCTGCCTCCCCGCCTTCCTCGCATACCAGTGATGAGCACGCCCAGTACCCGCACTCTCTGTTCTCAATGCCTAGAATGCGCCCCACCCACTCTGTACCCCAAACCCTCAGAACCCCCTTTCTTCTTTACGTACATGATGAGGCATTTCCTGGCCGTGATATAAACATTTCAACAATGCTCGCTTCTTGTAGCCATCTAACATAATATACATTTTATGCATTTTCATGTTTATTGACTGTCATGTTACAAAGGAAAAGCCCCATATAGGCAGGGATTTTTGAGAATTCTGTGTCCTACTGTATCCTCCGTGCCTGGAATCCTGCCCAGCACATGGTGTATCTTCAGGACGTATTTGTTGAATGAATGAATGCATGTAATGAAGGCATAAAAAATACACTCAAAGGACAGAAACCAAAGTCATAATAATTCTTGCTCCTCAGGACTGGGGAAGAGAGGTAGAGTCCCTCTCTTTTTATTAGTAACATTTTTTTCTTTTATATGTAAAAATGTCTGAAGAATATATGACAACATCTTACAGATGAATGCATTAGTATTTGTAACATCAGTTTCTGAATATTTCTGTATGTTGAAACTTTTCATAAAAACATTTTTATGAGACTTCCCGTAATTACTGGATAAAGTGCACACTCCGAGCTCATGGGAGGTCTTTCGCGTTGGACCTTGCTCGCCTCTCCGCCCTCATGCACTCCACTCCCCGCAGCTATCATTTCCTCTGCCTTGCTGTTATTTTTGCTCTACCCGGGGTGAACCCTCCACTCTTCTCTGCCTGGCTAAATGCACCTGTCCGCAGGACTCCGGTCACCCTCTTTGCTCCTGTAACAGGACTTCCTATAAGTGAAATACAGTTTTCATCCTGCCTTGTAAAATTCAAATAAAACTGGCTCTACCTTTGTACTCCACATCCTGGGGGAAGTCCCATGCTCTTTTCAGCATTTCTGAGAGTTCCCATCAGCCTGTTTCTTCTGATTATCTCTTGATTTGACTTCCTGCCACTGCCGGATTAGATGACTCCCTAATTGTCTCCTCAACTGTATTTGTTGCATTTTCTCTTCCTGGCGATAAGCTAATCATGAAACTCAGGCCCAATTTTCTTTAGTCTCCTCCTTCTGCTCTGAGGAGACCAATATGTAGACTCTGGATGAAGACTTAGGGCTGAAGTGGGGGTTGGAAAATAGAAATGCAGAGTGTGGGGCAGGCAGGTCAAGATCCAGCAGTTTAGAGCAGATACATTTTGCTTAATGGTAACACTCTTGTTCTGAGAGAGCCCTTGGCTCTACCCGCCCTCGGGGGCACTGGCCGGCCAGCATTCCTCTTCACCTCCCAGGCTGTCTCTCCAGTGTTTTCTCAAGCCCTCCAGTTCTCAGGCAGCTTCTCACTTCCTAAATGCCAATTTACATATTTTGTGTTGCATTTAGTTTTCTCTTCGTCTTTTGGCCATTCTAGGTTATGTCTAAAGGGCCCTTTTTATGCCCCCCAGAGCCTGTTAAGATGCCTTCCTCCAAAAGAACAGTTCTCTCTCAGAGAGGACTTCTGTGCTCAGCTCCTAGAGTAACTGTCTTCTCCTCGAGACACACATTATTGGAGGGGTCAGTTTATGTATGTGTCCTTGTCAATCCATGAAAGTTTCAAGTGCAACGTTTTATTTTTGCTGACTCTTGTGTTACTGATTCCTAGGATTTCTAGGAACTAGGTTCCTAGTTCAGAGAATGATCATTAATAATGTTGGATGAGGACGTGTTCCACTTACTAGCGGCATCTATTAGAGAGTGCCGTTTGACTTCAAATACATTGTGTTCTTTCTGATTCCTGAAATGGACCTAAGTAAGATGGAAGTTATTTTGGCCCAATAGTCTATTTGGTTTTCTTTCCTCCACTAGATATGACCTTGCCCACCCAGGAGAGTGTCTCAGTAGCCATCACAGCGTGTGTACCTGTTAACTAGCTGAGGACGGATTGGACCTTACCTGCCACCAAGAATGGGCTCCGGAGGGGCTCTGTGGCTGCGATTCTTGCTGGTAACAGAATCTCCTGCAAGCATTTTCTCTTCCTTGTCTTTCTTCTTGGTTGAAGAACCTTCCAGTGATGGAACTGTGCCCTGAGCTTCTAGATTTCTACTATTTGGATGTCTTTTCCCCTGTTTCCAGGGATCATTTGTGGCAAATAAATGGATTGGCGAGGAAACAGAATAGCGCCTAACAATCATGACGTTGCCTGTACAGGAGACACAAAATTTAAGTTTAAAAATCCTATATTTAATATTGTCCAGAAATGGAAAAATCGTGTCGATAGATTTTCTTGAAACTAACTACACGAAACAATTATTTTTGATTTTTTTGCATAAAAGATATCCAATCACTGATTTATTTTACAAAAATTGTCAACATTGTTAAGAGATGGGGATGTGCTAGTGAACAAAACAAAATTCTCGCCTGGATAGCACTTACTCTCTTGTGTGGCAAGCGGACAATTAGCAAACAATACAATTCAGGTTAGTGACAGATTCTAGGAAGACAAATAAGGCTGATGAGGGCAAGGAGGGAGAGACAGATGAGGGAGTGGGTCTGAAGTCCATTTAAGTGTGTGGCCAGGAAAGAACTTTCTGGGAACACGGCATTTAAACAGGGATGGTGATGCTGATGTTTTCCGCATGGCTTCTCACTCCTGAGTCTCGAGATCCTGCTCGTCCACAGTCCCTCATCACCTGCGTGGCCACGGATATTTGGTCTGGCTGCTGTTAGCTGGCCTATCATTGTGTGCTTGGGCTTTAGTTGGGAGAGTCATTATAAGGAAGCCTGTCGAATGCGGGGATGAAAGAAAAGTTGACACATGGAAGGAAGCAAAAACGTCTTCGGTGAAAACTGGAGAGCTGCTAAGACAGAGGGAGAGACTGGGGGCCTTACTTTCTGAAGGTTTCCAATTCAATTTCTGTCCATCACGTCTGCCAATAAGCTGTTTCTTGAGGTTAATCAGATGTTTTAGAGCCATTCCTGGTAACTAAAGCACACTGGTTAAAAGAGCTTCACTCGAGGGAGTCTTGGTTTGGCTGAGTCTCTGCTGTAACAGGGAGCTAACAGACCCCATGGCCTCTCATCCAACATCTACTCAGACATCGAGGCCTCGCCCCCGAGGCTGACTGCACTGAATTCACAGTTGGGTTTTCCCTTTCTGTTTTTGGTTTTTTTTTTTCCTCTAAGATGGGTCTAGTAGTGCTTAGTTGTCTTTAACTTCATTCAACACAGTTTTGTTAGATTGTATTGTACAGCTGTCAGATCGGAGTGCACTTAAGAAATACTTAGCAAAATTGGTGAATTTTTGTGCAGCCGTTTCAATATTGAAGATGGAAGAAAATAAGTGACATTTTCAGCATATTATGCTTTATCATTTCAAGAAAGATGAAAATGCAACTGAAATGAAAAAAAGACGTGTGCAGTGTGTGGAGAAGGTGCTGGGACTGATCGAATGTGTCAAAGGTGTTCTTGTGAAGCTTCCTGCTGGAGGTTTCTCCTGGGATGATGCTCCATGGTTGGGTGGACCGGATAGAGTTGACAGGAGTCAAATTGAGACATTTGAGAACAACCAGCCTTATACAATGGGGGAGATAGCTGACATACTCAGAATTTCCAAATCAATAAAGTTATTGGTGAAAATGAAAATGGGGCTTTTATTTTTCAGAAAAAATTAATTGGAATTTTTGGCCAACACAATAAATGTTTTCAAATCTTGAACGTCTCTCGTCACAGCTTTGCCATTAACTAACACAGAAGTGTAAGGAATCCCTGCCCTTACACTTCTGTTCAAAGTAAATAGAAGTTTAAAGTATCTGATTAAAGTAGCTAAACTGGGCTTCTGACCACAGATTGAAATCATATTTCTTTCTGTGTTAGATCCATGCCAACAGGTAAGCGTTCCCAAAATGTATCAAATGTTTCTCACCCGTCCTTTTCAAACATAATGTTAATATTCTTTATTGGAAGTTATCCTCCATATGCTGAAAAGAGTTATATCAATTGCCTTATTAATATTCAAACCTCCTCTCAGTTTGATGGCCTGCTCTGTTCTTTGAACAGTATACTACTTGTTTTAGAATAGCACAAGATACACGAAGACCACACTTTCTTATCAGGATAAGCATCACAGAAAATAGGTGTGAGGGAGTGTCGTTGACCTTTGGAGTAAGGCAGTGGTTTCCAGCTGGAGGACCTTTTGTCCCCGAGGTGACGTTGAGAATGTCTGCAGGCATTTCGGATGGTCATGATTGGAGAGGGGAGGCAGGTACTACTGGCATCTAGTGCTTGGAAGTCAGGGAAACAGCTAAACATCCTATCAGGTCCAAGACAGACTCTTACAATACAGAATTACTCGGCCCCCAAAGTTGAGAATCCAGAGGTTATGAAGCCCTAGAGTAAGGATATATAAATGTCCATTTTTTTCACCAGAAGAAGTTCAAACCTCCTCATGGGTTATGCTTTCAATTTTATTAAATAACCAGCAGACAGAACTACTCAGATCCAAACTTGTACTTGAGAAAAAGGGAAAAGGCCCTGATTTAAATCTGTTTCCAGCTCTGCAACATAGGGTCTCCTCCCAGACAGAGAGCTCTTTAACAGAGAGAAGCAGCTGATAAGTAGGACATGTCTCACTGCCAAGCTGTTCAGGACCTCTAAATGGAATTGCCCGAAGCCTTAGGCAGATGATATTAAGAGGGCTTTGAGTTTTTAATTATGTATATCAATTTTATTTGAATATGCTGTGTGTAGGCAAGCACTGACAATTTCAATGTAGGATGTATGTTTTTCCTCTGTTCATTTCTGACCTCGTGTGTCGCCTTCACAGTCAAAATTATTCTCAATAAAAGGTGAGAGATTTGATTTTTGGAATATATTAACATTGACCTTGCATCTTGAAGCATTCAACTTGTATAGTAGGTTGAATTATGTATAACATGCATTCATACAGGACAGTAAAGTTCTTTGCAAAACATGGATAAGCAACAATATCAGCCTTTTGTTGTGTGTTCGCCAGGTGCTAATACCAAACACTTGATCTATCATTGCAGTTAATCCTCACAACCATGTGGGATGGGTACAATAACATTTTCTCTTTTCAATTTTATTTTTAAATTGCAATTCACATTCAATGTTATTTTGTATTCACTTCAGGTATACAGTGCAGTGATTAGACAATTACATAATTTATGAAGTGATACCCCAGTAATTCAAGTACCTGCTTGGCATCACACATAAGTTATTAGAATATTATCAAATATATTCCCAGGGCTGTACTTTACATCCCTATGATGACTATTTCATAACTATAAATTTGTACTTCTTAATCCCCTCAGCTTTTTCACCCAGCCCCCCAACCCCCTTCTCTTCTGACAACCATCAGTCTGTTCTGTGTACTTACAAGCCTGTTCCTATTTTGTTGGTTCATTTATTTTGTTCTTTAGATTCCATATATAAGTGGAATCACATGGCATTTGTCTATGTCTGACTTATTTCACTCGGCATATCACCCTGTGGGTCCATCCATGTTGTAGCAAATGGTAGCATTTTATTCTTTGTAATTCGCCAAGTAATATTTCATTATATATATGTACCACAACTTTCTCTTTCACTCGTCTATTGATGGGCACTTGGTTGCTCTGTATCTTGACTATTGTAAATGTCACTGCAATGAACATAAGGTACGTATATCTTTTTGAATTGGCATTTTGGGGTTTTTAAGATATACAATACCCAGAAGTAGAATTGCTGGGATATAAGGTTGTTTTGTAAAAGAATTTTGAGGAACCTCTGTATAGAGGTGACTTTCTAGCAACAGTACACAAGGGTTTCCTTTCCTTCACATTCTCACCAACCTTGTTTGTTGATTGATTGGTACTAGAACATTTTCAAATGAAGAAAATAGAAATGAAAGATCAGTCAGGTGGCTAAGGAGTGAGCAGTCATTGGCACCTGTACTTGTCTGATTTGGATGTTCATACACTCAACTCTTGTGCAATATTGTTCTAGCTTAGTAAGAGAGCATGCTCCTGGATGTACATCCATTTGGTGTTCAATTATGTAGCATTTAAATGCTTGAAGTAAAAAAACACATTGTTTGAAATGTGACTGATCTTCACAAACCTGCCTTTCTTATCTTTGTAGGAATATATGGAAATAGTTTTAAAGTTGCCAAAATATGTCGTTTAATGATGCTAAAGAAATGTTTGCCCCAAGGTTTAAAGGTCACCTAACAATAGAAAAAAAAAAAAGAAACTTGCCACTGTGAACATCAAATGATACAGTTATGTGAGAGGCACAGGAAGCCTGCCATTTAGGAGATATTTGCAAACATGCGCACAGCCCGGAAGACCAACGGACTTTCTTTACCTTGGTTTTCACGCACATCTGGTGCAGTGTCAGTGGAAATACAGCCATGAAGAGGTGCTGGAGGTTGTCCGGGCACTTTTCCTAGGTTGCCAGAGTCTGTGACTTCCTCTTCCCTTTCATCTCTTGATTGTCCCTCTGAGCCTGGGCTTCTCTGATTTTTTGAAGTCAGCATCATCCGGAGGGCTCGATTCTCCTTCTCCAGCGTGTTGATCTTGGCCTGCATTTCCTGGACGACTCTCACGAGCTGGACCTGAGCATCCATCGCCTCTTCTCTGGTTGCCCTGTGTGCAGCTCCGGGGAGACAGGTCAACTTTGGCTCATAAGCTACATGCACAGTCTCCTCAGTGGGGCTGGCTGATCCGCCCATACAGCTTCCTGAACAATAGAGGTTGTTCTTCTCTGTGCCATCTTTCAGCACCTGGGGAGTTAGGCTGTCAAGGGAGGTAAAGGATTTCCATGACTTATTCATTCTGGGTTTTGTTTTTCAGAACAGAGCTTTTCTTTGTATTTTACATTTCATATCAGCTCACCGTTCTAGAATATTGTTCTGTGTCTGAAGAGAAGAGAATGCTCCAAACTGTCCAGCGAGAAGCACTTTCTTGTTTCTGTCATGAACTCACCACCCTACCTGCCAGTCAGGCTCATTCTCTCTCTGTTGCTATTTCTGGGATCAAACGTTTCATAAGATCACCAACTGTCACAAGCACATCAAAACTGGCATAATAAGGATTATGCCTTGCCTGCTCTGTAACGTGTCATAATTCTGTACTTTTGGGGTAAATCATTAATGTTGACATCTGTTAGTTAAGTGTAACAGTGGTCATAGGGGTCATATAAATTGCAGCAAGATGATTTAAATGAAATGCTTATGATGATACTTAAATCCCTCAAGATAAGATTGAGGATCACATAATCACTTTTCAGTAGGTTTCTATCTTATAAGCAGTTTTGCTGCTCTTTGGGCGGCTGGAAGAGATGAGCCAAAGAAGGCGTGTGCATACAACCCATGGACACAGACCACAATGTGCTGAAGGCCAGGCGAGGGGCTGAGTGGGGGGGAAACGGGGACATGGGAGGCATCTGTAATAATGTCAACAATAAAATGTTTTTAAAAGAAGTCCTTGGACAAAGGCTGCCCAGGGATACTTTGGGAATGTAAGAAGATACAGGTTTAACACTAATCTTTTTTTTATTGTTCTATTACAGTTGTCTCAGTTTTCCCCCGTTGCTCTCCTCTGCCCACCCCCAACTCCTTGCTTCCACAGTAACATTAATCTTGAATGAGAAAGATATGAAACAGTTAACAGCTTTTGTTACCTGTTTCCTGAAGAGGTTTCTTTGTTGGGAAGGAAAAGCACAATTCTTAAATAGTATGTGCTCTGAATGCAGTGTGTCTTTGGAAATTCAAGTAATGCTTATATATATGTACTCTTTTACAATAGGGTCAAAATGAGTAAAACAGTTTGCATGCTGAGAGTTAAAACTGCGCATCCATTTCTTGCTGTTCTCTAGGTTTATTGATGTTTTTGCCTATCTTAATAAATATTTCTTGATTGATTAAGACTGCGGGTGGAAAAAGAACCTATGCACCCCAATGTTCATAGCAGCACAATTTACAATAGCCAAGTGTTGGAAGCAACCTAGGTGCCCATCAGAAAATGAATGGATCAAAAACTATGGTACATATACACCATGGAATTCTATGTGGCAGAAAGAAAGAACGAGCTCCTACCCTTTGCAACAGCATGGATGGAACTGGAAAGCATTATGCTAAGTGAAATAAGCCAGGCAGTAAAGGACAAGTACCATATGATCTCACCTTTAACAGGAACCTAAGCAACTAAACAAACAAGCAAGCAAAATATAACCAAAGGCATTGAAATAGAAAATGGGATGACAGTATCCAGAGGGGAGAGGGGAAGGAATTTCAGGGAAAAAGGGAGGGGATTATAGGAACAAGTATAAAGGACACATGGACAAAAGCTAAGGGGGGTGGAAAAGGGAGGGAGGTGGGGAGCACTGGGTGGGGTGGACTGGGACAGGAGTAAATGACAGAAAACTGCACTTGAATAACAATTAAAAGAAAAAAAAAGACTGCGGGTGGAAGAAATGATTGGAGAAAGTATTATTCCACTTTTAGTCATACAAATTTATGATATATGTTTAAATTTTAGGGTGTGCTTACTGAAAAGTTAGTCTAAAAATAGTGGGGTTGTTTTGATATACAGTTGACCCTTGAACAATGCTGGTTTGAATCATATGGGCGCACTTATATGTGTATTTTTTTCTCAAGAATGCCTGTATTGTTTTCTAACCACGGTTTGGAGCCCATGGGTGTGCGAACCAATTACATGCGTTGGTCGATCGTACAGTACTTGAGCACCTGCAGATTTGGGTGTCCACCAGGGTGCCTGGAGCCAATCTCCCATGGATTCTGAGGGACAACTTAAGTTTGGGGGGAGTCAAATATTATACATGGATTTTCAAGTGTGTGTGGGTTGATGCCCCTAACTTCCTCATTGTTTGAGGGTCAATGATACTACTTCTGTTTGTATTTAAATGAATTTCAGTAAACAAAGTAGTTGTGGAAATATGGAATATGAAGTAAGATGAATCTTAAAGGTCATCCAGTCTAACTACCTATCAGATGTTCAAATATTTTTCACAACATCTCTGCAATGGACTGTGGACCCTGTATTTGAATATATCTCCTGCAGGAGAGTATCCTTCCTACCAAGGTATTCCACTTGCTCTTTAATTAAAATTATTTGCATTGACCAAACACTGGCCTCTCTGTAGTGTGTTCCTAGTGCATCTCTTTGAAGAGGAGAAACACATGTCTAACTCCTGTTTTAATGAAACTTTTTATTTCATCGCATTCCAATGAGTGTCTACTCTCCAGAATAAACACCCCAATTCAACTCTTCATGACCTAATGTGGGTTCAAGGACTTGGAGTTCATCATGGCCATTCTCATTCGAACACGTCTCCATTGACAGTGGGCCTCTTGCACTAGGATGTCCAGGTCTAAATGCATTCTCTTGAAGGTGTCCAACTAGGCTGGAGTGTGCTGCCATACTTTCTGTAAATTGTTTTGTGGGAAACACTCCCCAAACCTGGGCAGTAGAGATCACTCTTGGAATTGTATTCTGTCAACAAAGCAAGAAATAAAAATAGTTTGTATAACTTAAAAATAGCAAAATATAATTATTTATAGACAATTTGATTGTATATCTAGAAAGCCCAAGAAAAAGAATTAAAAATGTTATTTTGTAATCTACCCTATGTTAGAAAATAAACACTTAAAAACCAGTAGTTTTCCAAAATGCTTTTAATAACTGTATAGGAAAAATAACTGAAAAATAGTCCACTGACAATAGGCCCCCACAGAGAAGAAAACTCAGGAATTATTTTCTTTAAGTTTTTAGGGTTTATAATGAAGAAAATGTAGCATTTTACTAAGATAGGACACTTAAGAAAACAAAAGCTATGCTCCTGGTGAGAGAACTGTATAATTTAAAGAAATAGCATAGTTTTTAATAAACCTAAAAATGTTGAGTGAAAAATTAATCTGTCCAACTACATATAGAATAAAATCAAAACCATGTAAAAAGAATTAAAAAGAAACACCCCCAAAGGAAAACAAATTCTATCTCTGTGTGGTAAGGTTTTGGGAAATTTTTATCTACATCTATGTGCTATCTGAATTTTAAAAATTCTATAGTTATACAAAAGTCTGCCATGATGGAAAAATTAAAAAATGAAAATAATATTGACGTAAAAGAAATTTATTAAAATGAACCAACATTATATTTTCTGGGGACTTTTTGACTTTTGTTTTTTAATTTAATTTTAATTTAATAATTCTTTACTGTATTTTTCATTACCATTTAGTCCCCACCACCCAGCAGTCACCGCACTGTGGTCCATGCCCGTGAGTCCTTTTTCCTCTTTGCTCCATCCCTCCACCTCCTGACGCCCTCCCCACCACTAGCTGTCATCTGCTCTCCATCTATGAGTCTGTCTTCATTTTGCTTGTTAGTTCAGTTTGTTCATTAGATTCCACATACAAGTGAAATCATATGATATTTGTCTTTCTCGGACTGGCTTATTTCACTTAGCATACTGTCCTCCAGGTCCATCCATACTGTCCCAAAAGAGTAATCCTCACCAGCACTTGTTGTTCGTTGATTTACTGATGATGGCCATTCTGACAGATGTGAGCTGGTATCTCGTTGTAGTTCTAATTTGCACTTCTCTGATGATTGATGACGCTGAGCATCTTTTCAATGTCTATTGGCTGTCTGTATGTCCTTTTTTGGAGAGATGTCTATTCAGGTCCTTTGTCCATTTTTTAAATGGGCTGTTTGGTTTTTGGTGTTGAGTTTTGTAAGTTCTTTATAAATTTGTGACATGAACCCCTTATCAGATGTGTCAGGTAATATGTTCTCCCACTCTATGGGTTGCCTTTTAATTTTGTTGATGATTGCTTTTGTTGTGCAAAAACTATTTTAGTTTGATGGAGTCCCACTTGTTAATTTTTTCTTTTGTTTCTCTTGCCTGGGGAGTAATATCTGATAAAAACTGCTACAAGCAATGTCTAAGATTTTGCTGCCTGTGTTTTCTCCTATGATTTTTGTGGTTTCAGGTCTAACATTTAAGTCTTTCATCCATTTTGAATTTATTCTTGTGTGTGGTATTAGAAAGTTGTCTGGTTTCCTTTTTTGCAAATATCTGTCCAATTTTCCCAACACCATTTATTGAATAAGAAAAGGGCTAAAGATACTTTTTAACTTTTGATTAAATCAAATGGCTAGTGAGAACTGATATTTAATACCAAACTAGTTTTAGTCTTTAATAGTTGTCATAATAATGTTAAAACTTGATGTTTGAGTAAAAGTTGTTTAGAATTAGTAAGCTTTTATGTAAATGCTAGGATTGGTAGTCCTATAATTATTCGTAATATGTTTTTAAGGATGTGAATGTCTCATGCAACAGAGCAGGCTGGGCTCAGAGAGCCCTGTTTTGTCAACTGACCTGTTCAGCAGAGTAGACAGCATGCTGGGTGGGACGAGGAGGAGGGAGAAGTGGTGACCAGGGTTCATGGAGAACAAGTCCAGTGGCACACTCTTGGAAGTCCAGTCTGGCGAGTAGTTGCAGTGTTTGAAGTTCATGGCAATAGCTGACAGGTAATAATTTAGGCAAGAAACTGGTTGAGGGACATAGCCCAAAGGATGGCAGAGTAGGTAGTTGTTGGCTTGTAGAAGAGGTGTGGCCTTTGCCACCATGACTCTCTGATGGAGCTTTGGGCCTTCATCTAGCACTAGTTTAATCAGGACTGTGGGCCCTTTCTGTAGAGCAGGGGTCTTCTGACCCCTCAGCGTCACCTGGGAGTGCTGGCTTACAATGTAGGTTTGGGGCACAACCCTGGATCTATTGTGGACTCTCTTGCACTAAATTGGTAAGTCACATGGTAAGAAGTTCCCAGGGTTATTCTTATACATATTAGAGTTTTACAGCAATTATTCCAGAGCAGTCCTGTCCAAAAGAAGTATATTGTAAGCCACGTATGCAATTATGAATTTTCTAGTAGTCATATTAAAAAGGAAAAGAAACAAATTAATTTTACTGTGTTTTTTTAAACACAGTGTATCCACGATGTTGTCATGTCAACATGCTAGTAAGTGTAAAAATTGCAAATGAGATATTTTACATAGTTTTTCTCATGCTAAGTCTTTACCATACAGTGTGCAATGTTAGAGTCCACAATTCAGGCACTCAGTTTTCATTGGAAATACTCGATCTGTATTTAGATTTTATAAAATTGACAGTTGCAAACATGGGCTTGCCAGTGAACATACCAGGATGCACTTGGGTATTAGTCAGTCCTCTGCACAGCAGCCCCCAGTGACCCTCTGGCTCATCGGGAGTAGAGGGCGGTGGGCACAGAGATCGACAGCTCTTATGTGATCGCGCCTTTGGCTCTGCTCTGTTTTCACCTGCTACCCCTCCTCTTGCTCCACCACTCTGCTCTGCCCAGTCACACTGGTCTCCTTGATTCTGTAAACAATCAAGGCACATTCCTGCTTTAGGACCCTGGTTCCAGATGTCCCTGTGATTGAGGGTGTTTGCCCCGGTGTCCACACAGTGAATTCCCTCATCACCTAGATCAGCTAGCTGGTAAACCCCATGCCTCCAGCCCCCAGCAGGGGTTGGCACTGTGGGGACAAAGTAGGTCTTTGGCTCTTCCCAAATCTGAGGGCAAAGTTTTAGAAAAGGAGATTGCATTAGCATGTCTGGTTGTCAGACAGTGGAGAGTTGGCACCTAGTGCTTTCCTTTGATCCTCCTCAAATAAATGAGGGCAGGGCTTGCCCCTTTTCTGCACATAAAATTGTATTTTGCTGGAATATGGTGTGTGGGATTGAAGGCGGCTTCCTTATCTGTCAGAACCTTCAGTTTTGGTCAGTGACAGAGGATGAGCAAGGTGAGATTAGAACTCAGGGATTTTGACTGCCTCATCATCACTTGCCCATGTGTCTTTCTGGGTGGAGATATCCACTTCCTTACCCTCTAAGACATGATAGAAAAATGTCACTTACATGAAATCTTATGTCTCACTTTTCAAGTAGGCACACATCCTGCTGCTATAAATTATTTAAACAACTGCTGAAAACTTCTATTTTTGCAGCACTTGCTGAGAATTTACTTTGACCTTGAACTTGATACATAACTATGGTCAGAGTTGTTTCCCAGGTGACCAGAAGCATCTGGTGTTGCAATGAGCCCAGACTGAGGAGCAGATTTGACAGTCTGTCATCTCGCCATTTTTTTCGACATTTTGAGTACCACACAGTGGCAGAACAATCATGTGGAAAGGAAGGAGGAGATGAGAAGTTTTGATGGGAACAGCATCCCTGAAAGGCCGATAAGCCTGTGAGAGGGACATTTAAAGGGGCCTTGGGCCACCTTGCATGAAAGAAATTAGTTGTTTCCCTGTGCAGCTGCATGAGAGATGACCTCGGCTCATCTAGCTTTGTGTACAAGAAAAGACTTTCATGAAGACATGTTTGGAAAGGAATGCCCACCATCCAAAAGACCACCCCGTGGTGCATTTCCAGCAAGAATAAGAATGTTGAGGGCTCCTTGAGACTTGGCACGTGTGCAAAAAGTTTGAACCGATATAATGGACAGGAAGATCCTGGGTTCTAAGGTTCTAACTTCTGCTCTGTCACTAATTCATTGAACATTACTCATAAAAATATGGGCTTTGCTGAAATTATAAATTAAGTGTCTTGTACAGAGAAGCCTAAAAACAACAACAACAACAAAAACAAATGAAGATGCTGAGTTCAGCAGCTACTCACTGCCAGCCCCTTGATATGAAGGAATGTAGCACTAGTGTTTCCTGTTCCTTAGACTTTCCAAAAGACGTTGAGAATCCAGAGTTTATGAGGTCTCCATATTTTTATGGCTGGGTAACTACTTGAAACTTTCAAATATACTGTGTAGATCCAACAAAACAAGTTAGAGAGAGTGGACTAAGTCCCTGGGTGGTAGAGTGCTTCCCACCCCCCGTGAGAAGCTAAGAACCACAACAGGAACAGAACTATCAAAAATCAACTTGCTTTCATGAACATTTACTGAGGGCCACGTTGAGGCCTCCAGAGCCAAAGATCAGGCTCTGTGAACTTCTAGGTGCAAGAACAAATTCTCCCTCTTCTTTTTTTTTTTGAGTCTGAATCTTCATCTGTATAGGGAACTTAAGGACAGTTATCTCCATGGATAATTATGAAAATTAAATGAATTTATTCTGAGAAATGCACCTCAGTGCTTTGGAATTAGTAAGTTCTCAAGACATGTTTGTTGAATGACATCAAGTCCTAGAATTAAGGATTGCTGGTTGATTGCATTATTAGCCATCTAGCATTAGCCATGCAGGGTTGTGGGGGTGGAAAGAGGAAGGGTGGAAAAGCATAGGTGGTAGGGGAACAGAGCTGATGCGTTGTCCGATTCAATGTTGGTACTTAATAGAAGTGTTACCCCTCCCTGCTGAGTCTCAGTATTTTTAGTTTCATGAAAATCCACCTTGGAATAGATGGGCCTATTGGGAAGAAGTGACATCTCTATGATAAAAAAAGGCAAAAGATCTATATGATCTGAAGAGAAACCAGAGTTATGGTATTGAGTCTTTATTATGACAGATATTATTCAGATCTGCTTTTAATTACGTCAATCATGTTCTGTAGTTTTATCCATAGGAATCTTCCACTTATTTTATTATGTGATACTTTCATTATCCACCAGCTGTAAATATTAGAAAATTTCTAATGTTATCATCTCATTCATCCATTTAATATTTATTTATTTCTTGCCATGTGCCAAGCTCTATTCAAAGTGCTAGACATTTACTAGTGATCAAAAGACAGAAATTCCTACCTGTATGAAATGTGTATCATAGTCAGAAGACAGTAAAGAGACACAGTAAATAAACAAGTGGAAAGCATGCTAGAAGGGGTAATGGATGCAGAGAAATATAAAGCAGGAAAAAGGAGCAAAGAATGCCAAGTGAGGGCAGAGACAGTTTAATTTTAAGTTCATTTTTAAATAGAGCAATTGGAAAGAGGTGATTGTGAAAGTGACCCGAGGGGAGGGAGGGAGAAACCGAGGGGGGCACGGTGTTTCAGACGCTGTGAGAGAGAGAGAACAAAGGCACCGATGCAACTGCGTGTAGTCTAGCTACCTTCGTGATGTCCACGGGTCTCGGGCGATCTAAGGGAAGTAGAGAAAACAGCAGAACGAGTCGGCAAGGTAACGAGGAGCCAGATACTGTGGACTCTGCAGGCTGCTGGGCACGCTGGGGCTTATTTTTCCAAATAACGAACTTTTCAAATCCATTTACATTTACTGTTATTATTGATAGATTTGGATTTATTTCTCTCTTTCTTCTCTGTTTGTGATTCTTTTGTCTTTGCTTCCTTTTTCCCTCTTCCCTTGTCATCCGATGGCTTAATGCAATTCCCTTTATTTAACCTTGACATTAAGACACAGCCTGTGAAAGCCCTCTCTGGGTCTGGGTTTGGGCTCCACCCCTTCCTAGCTACATGACCTTGGGCCACTTACTTAACTTCTCTGTGCCCTTGGCTCCTATCTGTTAGAGAAGGTGCAGAGGGGCCTTTCTGGCATGGGGATGCCGCCAAGCACTTCCAACAGTATTCAAGACTTGTTTGCGGTTATCCTGCTGGTTTGGAATCAATGTATTGCTTTTATTTCTATTCTAACCACACTCTTAACTTTTAAATATGCATATTTTTCAATAATGTGAAAAGTTATTCAATATCTTTTCCTCCTCTTGACTAATGGAACACCTAATATTATTTACCTTTCCTTTAAATATTTCCTATTTGTTAGTGTTATTTAGAATTTGGTTTTGAAAAACAGGATTTGCTTTTCTGATGATTTGCAATCATCAGATTATTAAATTTAACAGTAACCTTTGTTTCTGTAATTACCTTGTTTTTCCCCTGGGTTCATCTTCTTTCTTTAGTGAATTTTTTTTACCAGTTCTTTCAATGAAGAATATAAGCTATGCTTATATAGCTGGATAAGCTTTAATTTTGTCCTGACTTGTGATTGAAGGTTTAGCTGGATATAAAATTCCATAAGATCTAAAAACGCTCCTAAAAATCTCCAGCCATCATTGTACATCATTGATTTTTCTTTTAAATGTCATCTGTCAGTTACCAGATTGTGCAACGGTTCCAAATGCTACAGCAGAGAGATGCAAGGAGAGAGGGAAGGAAGGGCTGCGTAAGGAGGAGCATCAAACTGCAGACAACTTGGCCAGGCCCACGTGGCGTTTCTGCTCCTTAGAGAAACCCTGCCATGGGCAGGAATCTCCAGCACTAGTAAGCCCGCTGGCTTAGCAGTGACACACAGTCCAGGGAAGCGAGGCCAGGGCATGTCTGCAGCAGTTCTGGACGTGTGGCAGCTCAGCCAGGCTGTCAGGCAGCAATGCTCCCCGCTGCAGGTTCCTTACGGGAGGTCCCGTGTGGGTCCTTCATGGTCACCAAGTTAGTGTGCCACTCAGAGTGGGTTGAATGGTGTCTCCCAAAGTGATATGTCTATGTTTCTATCCCTGGACTCTGCCATTGTGAGCTTATGTAGAAAAAGGGTGTTTGCTGACATCATTGAGAATTTTGAGATGAGATCAGTAGCTGAGTGAGAGGAGCGGCTGCTGTACTGGTCAGTGCAGACAAATAACTCACCCATCATCTTGGGAGGGCCTTCGAACAATGCTGTTCTCCAGTATGTTATTCACATTAGGCAACATGACAGTGTGTGTGTGTGTGTGTGTATGTGCGTGTGTGTGTGTGTGTGAGTACATACTCACGGGCAACTGAAATCATATTGAAAGAATATCTGAAAAATACAAAGTTGGTGCACTCGGCTGTGGTCCTAGTGCCGGTCAGACTGGTCCCTAAGGCCGGCTGTTCCCTGTCCCTGACTGTACAGCTTTCTCCCTCTCCTCCTGCCTCCCCAGCTCCCTCAAAATCCTGCAGGAAGATCAGACAATGTGTTTTCCATTATTGATCTCATATTTTGAATTTTTTTTAAAAGAAAATGTTCTCTCTAAATAATGATTCTTGCACTGGCTGGTGTAGCTCAGTGGATTGAGTGTGGGCTGCAAATCAAGGGGTCACTGGTTCAATTCCCAGTTAGCGCACATGCCTGGGTTACAGACCAGGTCCCTGGTGGGGGCCATGTGAAAGGCAACCACACACTGATGTTTCTCTCCCTCTTTTTTCCCTCCTTTCCCCTGTCTCTAAACACAAATAAATAAAATCTTAAATATATATAGTGATTCTTAACTTTGGCTGCCTGCCCATGTTGGTGTGCTTGTGTTTTTAAGCTGTTGGAAGAGATCATTGAAAGGATGTGATCACCAGGTGACCCAAGGGCTGGACCTCGCCAGCACTTGTTGATTTGTTTATGATGGCCATTCTCACTGGTGTGAAGTGGTATCTCACTGTGTTTTTAATTTGCATCTCTCTGATGCCTAGTGATGTTGAGCATCTTTTCATGTTCAAAAAGACTCTGGACTAGGCACAAGAAGTTGAAAGTGTGAATGCCACACCCAAAACAGAGGATTAGGGAATCTATCTACCCACTGAATTGGGACAATGTTAGAAACATTTATTGGCAAGACAGGCCTATAATTCTTCATCAATTTTCTCTGGTCTATGAAGCATTTACCAGTGCAATCAGAAAGATCTGTAAATATTGTCAGTTGACGGTGCCATCGATGGAGATACAATTGCCCTCTCTTCCTCTCCCTCTCCCCTTCTCCCCCTCATCCCCTGTTCCTACCTTCTCTCGCTGCCTGGTCCAATGGAGAAATTCAGTGAAGACATGTCACAAGTACCAGTAAATGCTACCGATGCTTCTGCTGCTGCCGAGTCTGTTCTCTTTCCAAAGGTGTGACGTCGTTTACCTTGCTCATTCCATGTCTTTAAATCCAGGCTCATGGGATGCCTAGTAGCTTCCCATAAAGTGGCCACAGATTTGAAGGTCTGAACTCAGTGGAGCCACAGCTTGAAAAGTTTCCTTACCATAAGCTGAAACCCTCTGTGTGTATGGGTTTGTGTTATTCTCTTTGAGAGATGGAAGCGATTCTTTCATTTGTTCATTCATTTATATATTCAGCAAGTTGCTTAGTAGGCATCTGTCTGTCTAATATACTATACTGGGCACTGGAGGCAGACAGGTTTCATGCCTTAGTAAGGGAGACAAGCAAATAAATACATTAAGGACACAAAGGTCAGGGTCCCGCAAACACACTCAGCTAGATCATGAAAGGCTTGTGGACCACACGGAGAAGTTTGCCTTTTATTTTAAATCTTTAAATTTAAAAACATCTCTTGGGCTTTCGGTAGAGAATGGATTAGAGCAGATTGTAAGTAACCGGTAATGCATGTGAGGAGATAGGATAATTTATGAGAAGACATTCTTGAAATCCATTACTATGTAATGCCATATAAAGAATTTCTCCTACCAGCCGTATTTTAGTGAACAGTTTTCCGCCTCAAGCTTGACAACCTGGCTGAAAGGGCCCTGCCTTCTAGGTGACTGCATGACTGCTTTGCTTCTGGTAGCAAAAACAATTTAATTTTCAAGAAGGATTTTTACTGTGTCTGTTATTTTAACTGGCAAGACATTCTTGGATGTATCTGAGGGTGAAATGTCTCAGTGAAGTTTGTGATCTGTGTGGTGATGGGAAAGTCTTATTCCAAAGAGGAGAAAAAATGAACTATTACTTTTTGTTCTCTTATTACTTTATACCAGAGACTGTTCAAGATAAACTGTGCTGTTTTGACTAGTGCCATTGTATTAGAACAAAGAACCTTCTTTGTTCCTTATTCTAATAGGGTGGGTTTGGCGAAGGAAGGAATGAATAGTAATTTTCTGTGAATATATTTAAAAAAAATAAATAGAGGGTACTCTGGCAGTAGAAGGAGAATGAGGAATGCCTGTTTAGTTAGTTCTTCCAAGAATGGCTAGTGTCCTTACAAATTGGCCCTGTGGCTGGTTCTTCTGCAGGCTTGAAAAATGCAAACGACAGGACTAGTTGACTCCGCATGGAATCTCTCTGAAGTCAGTGGCATGTGGTTTCATGCAGCCTGGCTGGGTCGGGGTCTGAAAATAGGCTTCCCATGACCTCTTCCATTCCCCAACTTCACTGCTATTATGGCGGACTATTTATTCACAACAATCAGCCCACGGAAATGGGTTCATAGGGCAGAAGAGTCATTTAACTAGGAGGCTGTTACGTTTGATGATGTGGAAGGGCTGACTTTTCTTTCTGACCTTGCCAGGAGTGCAATTTAGTGAAAATGTGGTTGGGTTGTGAATCGCTTTTGGTCTACTTTTTATATGAGATGCATGCTAATAATACACGTAGTAATATCTGAGTTGAACTTATTATACAATCAAAGTACACATAGTAATATCCGAGTTAAACTTATTACACAACCAAAGTATGCTTTGTTTGCATTTGTGATTTTGCTAAAAATATTTTCTGTCAAATATTTAAGCGTGTTCTTGTTTTTTGTTCAATTCAAACTATTGGTCTCTGGAGATGCTTATAAATGAAGCAAATGGCCATCTGTTTTTCAAGAGAGCCATTTATCTACTGAAGCAGCATTGAGGAGGTCTCCAGCTTTAGGCTTTTGTGATCGAGGCAAGAAAAGGTATCACTTTGTTCAGAGACATGGCTTTCCTCTGTGATTTGTGATATGTTGCTATGTAGAAAATAGCAATGTATCAGAAAGTGGGCTTAAAAAGTGTCAGAAGAACTAAAGAATACCAATAGATGTTTCTTCGCGTCTGTTATAAAGATTCTGTGTCTGTGTTGTTATTATACATTTTTTCCCTATTTATTTTCAACAAAATAGTCAATCAAATTATTTTTTGAGTTGACCTTTCGGGTCCTCTATTCTTTTTTTTAAAAGAATTTCTTGGCAGGGAAGTATTATCCTGAGTTTTTAGTCTTGCTTCTTTTATGTAACTCATGTAAAATGATTATTCTAAGAGGCCATAGCATGCAGTTATTGGCTGGTGATGAAGCGACCCAGAAGTGGGGAATCTTGTTGGGCTCTTAGTTATTTCTTCAGGTTTTCTTTTAAAACTAAATGCAGTCAGCTATTAAATACTGTGACCCATTTAGCTGTAATTGCCAATGCAAATAGTTCCCAGATATGAGCATTTAGAAAATGTGTGATTTTCTACCATTAAGCTTTTCTCTGCTCTGCATTATTGAATAAGAACTTCCATGGTTTCCCATCACTCTCTCTCTTACCTGTTCTTCTGTTTATGTGACTATCGTGTGTACATAGGTTTTCTATAAAAGGCATAAGAGATGAAGGGTAGTGTTACCCCTCCCCCCAACAAAGGACAGCCAATGACCCTTTGGGTTCTAGCTCAGATGTGTTCAAAACTTTGCCATTCATAAGGGTGTGTAGCCAACATCATTATCATTATCTAGAAATTTTCCTCACTCTGAAAAGAAACACCCTACCCCTTAGCAGTCACTCCACGGGCCCTCCTCTGTCCCTCCCTCTGGCCATTGTTAATCTATTTATTGTTTTGGAATTTATATATCCAGCACATCCTATGCAAATGGCTGCAGTCTTTTGTTTCACTTAGCGTTGTGTTTTCCAGATTCATTCTTGGTGAGTTTTATCTCATGAGAATTCTATCTTAATAAAAATGTACATAAAAATCAGGGGATTTAGTTAAATAAATAAATGTAAAAAGACCTCGTCATTTAAACAAGAGAGCACCAACTGTATGAAAACATGTACTTAAAACCAATGAACAAACTTATAGTTCTACATTGCTAGGTACCCATTAAATTCATGAGTTATCTACCCCCACCATATATATTAAAACTGGATTTGAAATAACTCTTTTTCTACTACATCAACATCAGTTTCTATCACCAATCATGCAATATCTTCATTTTTAAAAAAAGATTATTTAACGTTATTTTTAGTGAGAGGGGAAGTGGGGGAGAAAGAGAGGGAGAGAAACATCAATGTGTGGTTGCCTCTCACATGGTCCCCACTGGGGACCTGGCTGGCAACCCACACACATGTCCTAACTGGGAATCAAACTGTTGACCCTTTGTTTTGCAGCCCACCCTCAATCCACTGAGCTATACTAGCCAGGGGCAACATCTTCTCTTTGATCATATCCTATTCATCTTTGCTCCTACGAAATACCATATGATCTCACCTCTTAGTAGAACCTAGTGAACAAAACAAACAAGCAATCAAAACATAACCAGAGACATTGAAATTAACAGCAAACTGACAGTAACCAGAGGGGAAGTGGGAGGGGATAATGGGGGGAAGAGGGAGAAGGGTTTTCAGGAATAACTTTAAAGGACACATGGACAAAACCAAAGTGGGGTGGGATCAAGGGTGGGATCGGGGGTGGTAGGTGGGGATGGTTGGGTTTGGGGAGAGTGAGGAGGGGGAAATGGAGACAAATGTACTTGAACAACAATTAAAACCAAACCAAACCAAACAGACAAAGACACAAAAAACTAGGTTAAAACCATCCTGAGGCAGAATAAGTTGTGGACAAACATGTCTACTCAGAGTCGAGTGTGGAGTTTGCCTCTTTGGTACAAAGCGTGATGTTTACCTTTCTCAGCTTAGTTTCTCCTGCTGTAAAATGGACACAAGAATAATTCTTGCCAGAGGGTGATTGTGAGTTGTCAGTGAGTGCTCAGATCAGTGCAGGATATACAGCACATTATCAGGTGATGGAAATAATTATTACTCTTATTAATCCTGATATTTACACCAGACAGTGTCCAGTTGTGTGTGCTTATGGGATGAGAAGTACGGCAGTAATTATTATGAATGTTCAATGACGGGGAAAGGTCTCTATTAATTCCTTGACTTATACATCAGAATTCTGCTCATATGGCGAATGAGGTTCGGTTTGGGGTGTTTATTCCTGGATCTCTGTGGTCATATGACATGATGGAAATATCAAGGACATGATGGAAATATAGAGCTTGAACAAGCTGAAGTCCTGAATGAAAATAAACACAATTCAACTCAGCTTTGTTTTCTACTATGTATTATTTGTGTTAAAGAGTTAGTAAAGAAGTTGGAAAGAAATTGACATTCAGATTAATGTCATTAATAAACAGAATTTTTAAAAAAGATTATATTTATTCATTTTTAGAGATGGGGAGGGAGAGAAACACCAATGTGTGGTTACCTCTTGCATGCTCCCTACTGGGAACCTGTTCCACAACCCAGGCATGTGCCCTGACTGGGAATTGAACTGGTGACCCTTTGGTTCACAGGCTGGTGCTCAATCCACACCAGTCAGGGCTAGTAAACAGAATTTTTGAAATGCATAAAAGTAGGAGCAACTTAATAAGAAGGCATAAAATTTCAAATTCTTCTTTACTATTGGATTACTTTTATCCAATATTAAAATTATGAATACAATCACATGAAAGTTTTAATTATTTGCAGATTTTTCTAATATTTATTAACTGATCATCTAAACCACTAATTTTATCTATAAGAAGTTTATTGCATGTAATTGTGCTGTAATAGAAGATAAAGCTGGCTCTCTGTTCCGGACCCCAGACAACTCCCTGCTGACTTCCGGACCCCAGATAACCAACTGCTGACTAATTGACTCCCTGTCCCGGGCCCATATAATTTCCTCCCTCTGCTTCAGTGTCCTTGGCTTCCACATTCTGTGTTTCCTGCTTGTACCACATGAACCCTCCTCTCCCTGCCTTGCTACAAGAGTATTTAACCACCCACCTAACCCCTCCTTGGGGCCCAGAATTTGGAGACTGCCTCCTCTGGGTCCGCACACACGAATAAAGGCTTACTCCATCACCCCAAATCGTGTAAGAGCCCATTTTTCCGCAACAGTGCTACATCATTTTATTTATTTAATAAATGTAATACATTTTGGAAGACAACTACTTTGATATCAAGTACATTCTATGTAAAAAAACTATATCTGTGGATGAAGTTATATATTTTCTAATAGTGGCATCATAGTAATAAAATACCTAAATAAGCCATTTTGTTCATTTACAAAGTGATTTTATATACACATATATCGATCTTCTCCCAGGCCCAGAGTGTTGATATTAATTATGAAAAATGTATTCAGGGCTGACTTTGGGCCAGATATTGAGGTCCACAAGTTAACTTAAATAAAATAGTTGAACATTCCTAGCTGCTCTGGCTGACTGTTTGTGTTCCCCCAGATTTCATGTGTTGAAACCCTAACCCCAGAGTATGGTATTAGGTGTGGCTGTGGGAAGGAGATCAGTCCCTGAGTGTGGAGCTCTCCTGACTGGGTCTAGAGCCCTTGTAAAGGAGACCTGGGAGAACCTTCCATCGTGTGAGCACACAGCAAGGTGTCCTTGATGAGGAAGCAGGCTCTCACTAGACACTAAATCTGTTGACACCATGACCTTGGACTTCACAGCTCTAGAATGGTGAGAAATAAATGTTTGGTGTTCATAAGTTACCCAGCTTATAGTATTTTCATGATAGTATTTCTGAATGCACTAATATGCTGACCCTCATGGAGCAAAAAATCTAGTAAACTAATTAACATATACATAAATAACATAGCAAGAAGTAGCTCATCTATTGTGTAATACCAGGTAGTGATAAATAATAGGGGAAAACAAGAAGCAAGATAGAAAGTAGGGCATGATCAGAAGGAAGGGGAGGAATGCTGCTTTGAATTCAATTTCAACTGCAAGGTTCAGAGAAGTCCCCATTGAGGAGGTAACATGAATAGGGACCTGAATAGAGTGAGGGAGCAAGACAGGCAACTGTCTGGGGAAAGTCATTCTTGGCAGTTGGAACATTAAGTGTGAAGCCTTGGGTTGGCAATGAGCTTGCCATGTGTGAGGACCAGAAGGCTAGTGTGGCTGCAGCAGAGTGAATCTGGGTGAAATGGCAAGAGGGAAGGACACAAAGGGAGTCATGGGCCCAGTGAGATTGACCTTGCAGAAGGTAGCAAGGCTTCCAGTTCTATTCTACGTGTACATGCAAACACTGGAGAGCTTTGGCGGGAGTGGCAAGGTCGGGCTACATTTCTAGGTACCAATGCTTTAAAAAAATGAAAGAAGAGAACAAAACTCACAGGGGTACAGTCACCTGCTCAGCCCAGGGTGGGGATGGTGGGTGGGTGTTGTGGGCTAATGAAGTACAGGTGTGCTCCCGACAGTCCCAGAAGAGATATGGGTCACACAAAACTTGCTCAAGGATAAGAATCAAAACAAGACAGACTGATCCTGGGGCTTCATCTCATCCCTCCTGAATCACAATCTTCAGGGAAAACACTCTGGAATCTGCGTTTTGGTAATGGCATGTGTCTTTCCTCACCAAAGCTAACTCCAGAAGTCCCAAACAAGTAGGCAACCCAGGTCCTCCCTGAATTTGGGTTTCTATAAAATTAGAGACATCATACTATCATTTGAGAAAAACGCCTAAGTGAGAACAGTTTTCTCAGAAAAATCACCAGTAAACATAGCACATGGATGTGTTCTTCTAGGTCATCTCAGCATCATGAGGGAGACTCTTACTTGCATTTGCCCTGGGGCGGACGAGTGACTCGTTACACAGAACACAATGATGACCATGGCACCTTCTCACTTTTTTTCTACTTCTGTAGACAGATAGAAGGAAAATGATTGAAGCTGCATGTTTATTTTGCGGAATTTTTAAAACTTTGAGGTTGCATAAAATGTAGCAAATAAAAAAAAGTCATGATCTCTAATGACTGAATCTTCCTCTCCTTTTTTATTACTCCCCAACAAGATGCAATTTTTTAACAGTCCTTTGCAAAGGTTTCTGTAGAGGTTTTTATTTGGAAGCATGGAAATATAAATTATGGAACTGAATATTTCCATGACACCTCCTCCGCCAGCATTCTCTCTGAAACAAATATAATTTTAATGGGTACCCATGGAGTGTTGTAGAGCAAAATTTAATTTGAAAATGTGCCACCAAGTCTTGCTACAGCCTGTCACCCCGTTTTCTTCTTAGTCTGCTCTCTATTATAAATTACATCTTGGTATAAGCTGTGAAGCTATTTTTACCTTCTCATTTGTGGCCTTAGGGTCCAATAACATCATTAAAAAGAAAAGCAGAAGATAATCCACTGTAGTGCTAAACTTAAGAGGACTAACAACCCCAGTCGGTGAGGATGTGGAACAGACAGAACTCTCATGCTTTGTCAGTGGAAGTATAAAGTGAACTAGGATAAAGCTCTGGTAGTTTGTGTAATAAAACTTACTGTACATGTACCATCTGACCCAGCAATTCTACTCCTAGGTGCTTACATGAAGAAAATGAACAGATTTGTACATAAGTGTTTACAGTAGCTTTATTTAAAGTAAGCCCCCAAATATACTTAGCCGAGGTGATTATCAGGAGAAAAATAGAAAAACAAATTATGGTATATTTATACAGTGGAATACCACCAAGCACTAAAAAGAATGAACTACCAATTCGTGCATAAACTTGAATGTATCTCAGAAAGATTATGTGGAAAAGAAGGCTTATCTGAAAGCCTGTATGTACTTCCATTTATAAGTTGTTATATGCAAAACTAACTGGTGAATAAAAATTTTGAACATTGTTTGCCTCAAAGGAGTCAGACAGGGAAGGGGCATGAGGGAGCTTGCTGGAGTGGTGGTAATGTTACATATCTTAAAGGGGGGGTTAGTACTCAGGAGCAAGCATTTGTCAAAAGAGATCAAAGAGTGCACTTACGATCTGAGCACTTCACTTCA
Source organism: Carollia perspicillata (assembly GCA_004027735.1). NCBI lineage: Eukaryota > Metazoa > Chordata > Mammalia > Chiroptera > Phyllostomidae > Carollia > Carollia perspicillata. The sequence goes on from PVKM010008084.1 coordinate 30,930, forward strand.
TGTCAATTTTATCTCCTCAAACTCTCAGCCATTATTAATCTCCAGTAAAGATATTCATGCTGCAGTCTTTAGGGCTGAGACTTAGTGATGTTAGCAACTTACCCTAAAATATATTTTTGGAAAATAAGATGGATCAATGGGTGGTTACAGGCATGAATAGATGGATAGATGAGTGGTACATACAGGAAAGGAACTCATGGAACTGATTCTCGTGGAATCAAAGTGAGAGCACGTGGGTGGTCTGCTCTCAAGCTATTTTTGCGTATCAAATTCCATTTTTCTTTTAAGATCTGCTTGGAGCACTATCAAGTTCATAAAACCCTTCTCAGTATCCTATACCACCTTGTTTTTTTTCTTTCTCTGAATTCTTTTAATAAATGCGGCAAAGCACAATTTTTTGACACTTGATGAGACACTGTCATGCATTTTCTGGAATCATATAAATAGCATGTATCTCCTTAAGTAAGATAGAAACTTCTTCAGAGGAGAGACTCGTCTCATTGTTTTTTGTTTCTTTTCCCCAACGTTCCTTCTCCAACAGGCACAGACCTCAGAAGAGTCCTGTCACATCATGATAATGTTGGTTGACATAGCTCAGCTTCAAGACACATAAAACAACCGCGACTCCTGTGTAATTTCTGGAGGGGTGTGTAGTTTGTGTTTTAAGGACAGCATAGCCCTGCAGAACTAGACTAATCTGTTTCCTGGATGGATTCCAGTTTCCATTTAATAGGCCTGAACACTTTCTATTTACGGCTCAATAGTATGCATAGAGAAGGGGTTTAGAGAGGAGTCCAAGGAAGTATCACCGGTGAACCAAACACAGCCCACTGAGTTACACTCGCCGTGCTTGGTGGAGTAGTCTTTCCTTGGCAGTCTCTAGAGACACTAAGACCGTGTGCAAAGGGGGTGAAACAAACGGATATGCACACCAGCAGGCTACAGACACCCGCATTCAACAGACAAAAATTGACCGACAATAGCAAAATTATCAGAGGGTGGTTTACTTCAGGATTGCCTTTGGGGACACGGAACCTGACCTTGCCTCTCCTCAGTGACTGATGGCCCAGTGGAGACAGAACTCTTGTACTGTGAGTAGCTAATAAGAGCCATTGCTGTTAATTCCAGGAATGATGACCTCTAGGATAGTGAGTAAGAGTAATTAATCTGTACCAAGAAGAGGAATATTACAAACTCAAAGCAGATGACCGATCCTAAAGGGTTAAATATCATAAAATATATGTTTCACTCTCCCTTTATTAATTATAATGATGAATCTCTCACTTTTTGACACAGTTCTGGAGTAAATGTGAAACATTAAATGCAAATGTTTTTGTTACAGTTTTGAGAATGAGATAAAATTATAATATGAAAATGTGTCAGTTGAAGCTCTGGAGACCATTCATTTATTCATTATTCAAAAGGCTTCTTCGGGAGCCTGACTTTGCCTTTGAACTTGCTTAACCATGCTGGTGTGAATGGAGTTCTCCTCTCCACCAGGTGCCCAGAGCTCCCAGGCAGCCTCTGCAGGACGAGACACATTGCCTTTGTGTTTCATCTTTCCATCCCACCACTTTGACCTTTGAAACAATCATACCAGATCCTGAAGCACCTAGCAGACTTGACCAAGAAATTCCTTCTTCAAAAATTACTTTTTAGTGTGACAGAAAACACATAGTGTGAAGTTTACCATCTTAACCATTTTAAAGAGTCCATTTCAGCAGTGTTAAGGATATTCACATCGTTGCATTGAGCTTCAGAGCCCTTTCATCCTGCGAAACTGAAGCTCCGTGCCCATTGGACAGCAGCTTCTCATCTGTCCCTTCCCCAGTCCCTGGCAACTACCCTTCTCCTTTCTGTCCCCATGATTTGTGTACTTTAGATACCATAGGTAAGTGGCATCGTACAGTATTTGTCCTTTTGTGATTGGCTAGCTCACTTAACATTACGTCCTCAAGGTTCACTCACATCATAGCAGAATTTTTTAAGACTAAATAATATTGCAGTATATGTGTACACCATTTAAAAAACATCCATTCATCTGTCAATGGACCATTGGGTGGATCTACCTCTCAGATATATTGTTTCGAAGATTTTATTTATTTAGTTTTTAGAGAGGGGAAGGGAGGGTGAAAGAAGGAGAGAAACATCAATGTGTGGTTGCCTCTCATGTGCCCCCTACTGGGGACCTGGCCCACAACCCAGGCATGCGCCCTGACTGGGAATCAAACTGGCGACCCTTTGCTTTGCAGGCTGGAGCTCAATCCACTGAGCCACACCAGTCAGGGCTACCTCTTAGATATTTTGAATAAAGCTGTTATGAACACCAGTGTGCAACTATCTCTCTGCAACCCTGCTTTTATTTCTTTCAGATATATACCCAGAAGGGAAATTGCGAGATCACATAGTAGTTCTCCTTTTATTTTTCTGAGGAACTGCCGTGCTGTTTTCTTTATGATTGCTGCATCATTTTACATGTCCACCACCAGCCTACAAGGATTCTATTTTTGCCACATCCGTGCTAGTGCTTGTTATTATTTTTTAATAGTAGTCATTCTAATGGGCGTTAAGGGTGAAATAAACTTTTCAATTGAAAAAATAACTTTCTTACCAAAGGAGTTTAAAATATTGAGGGTACAAGATCCAAATAAGATTTGTTTCACATTAAGCTTCTTGTGGCCTGTTATTTCTCATGTTGTTCATGGATTTGTCTTTCTTTAGAGTTCTGAAATCAGCCATACACTCAGATGAGTCACCCACCTCAGGTTGGACTGAGCAGAGCTTGAATGGTGAACTTTTGTAATCCCATTTTCCCTGGTGAATACATGTCTGTAAGAGAAACTACTTTCTAAAGTTGTGAAAAACTGACAATGCAAACTTGCCCTATCACTAAAGAGATAATGAGAATTAAAGTTGGCCATCACCATGAACCCTAGTGTTCTCCTTGCTATAACACAAAGGCATTTGCCCAGATGAGAGGCTGCAAACCTGTGCACCTACAGGGCCCAGTGCTCCCTGGAAACGAGTGAAGCAGGCTGGTTGTGAAACAAACCAGGGAGCAGGAGGACACGTCCTCCGAGAGCAGGAAGCCAGCACTCAGGAAGCCTGACTTACTGTGCCACCAGGGTGCCTAGATTTCTGTCTCCATGGTGTATTGTTAGACCTTCAAACGTGTTGAGCAATGCTGACCATTTTAAAGAGGGCAGTCATTTTAATGGAAAGAATACTGTTGTGCAGGGGAAATGAAACACATTTCTGGGGGGCGGTGTGGGGCGTGGAGGGCGGTGTGCACTCTGTGGACTGGATGATGTTTCAGGTTCTTTGAGCTCTAAAATCCTTTGATTTCCAGATTGCAAGAACAGACTAAAAACAGTGGCAATTACTGGAGGCTCTGATTCTATTGTCAGTCAAAACGAGAGGCAGTTGTCTTGGTTTCACTAGAATGGATCCAAACGACTCAACTGTTTGATAGATAGACCCTGTCTCCTTAAGCACTGTATTTATCTTCAGTGAATTGTCCTAAGAACAATTTGTGTGACAACTCAGATCACATTTGAAATGATACATGGCTCTCTGTGGCAGAAAACTGTTGCTTTTGATTGGCTTCCTCAGATCTGTATTGAATTGCAGCAAAGTGAAGGGACAGAAAAATCAGTTCATGTCTCAATCAATTTCATAAGCTAAAAGACAGATGAGAGTTCTCTTTGACTCCAGATTCTCCTGTTCCTGCAGAATGGCTGGAGGACATTGGTGGTCGCCTGATCTCTTCCAGGCGGCTGGGTTTGATATGTGCTCCTTCTTCTTTTGCCTGCTTTTTTCGGTCAATAGAATATTGCCTTTCCAATTAGCCCTCCTGTTTTGCACTCCTAACCTAGATCCGTGAGTCTCAAAGTGGATCAAAATACCCCATCCCAGCATCATCATCGTTCTCTGGCACCTGGTTAGGATTGGACATTCTCAGGCCCTGTCCCACTGGTTTAAATAATTCTGGGGTGGCTGACCCATCCCTCAGCTCCAGGCCAGATTATTCATGCACTGTGATGAGTCTGAAAATGGACATAGGATCTAGGTCAGTGGTTTTCAAAATTTATGGTGAATCTGAATCACTTGGATGGCTTGTAAAAACACAATGTGCTGGCCCCTCCCTCAGTGTTCATGGTTCTGTAAGTCTGGGTAGGACCTAACTAAATGTCTTTTTTCTCCTCCACAGGCAAAAACTACAAGCATTCCCCTTAAGATGGGAACAAGAGAGGGATGTCCATTTTCATCTCTTATTCAACATAGTACTACTGGAGTCCTAGCCACAGCAATCAGACAGGAAGAAGAAATAAAAGGCATCTAAATTGGACAAGAAGAAGTAAATCTGTCTTCATTTGCAGATGACATGATACTGTTCATAGAGAACTCCAAAGATATCACCAAGAAACTGCTAGAACTGATAAATGAATTCAACAAAGTAGCAGGATACAAAGTTCATATCCAGAAATCAGTTGCATATTTATATGGCAATAATGAACTAACAGAAAGGGAAATTAGAAAACAATCCCATTCACAATTGCTTCAAAAAGAATAAAATGCCTAGGAATAAATCTAACCAAGGTTATAAAAGCCCTGTACTTGGAAAATTGTAAGACATTGAAGAAAGAAATTGAAGAAGATACAAATAAGTGGAAGCACATACCATGTCCATGGATAGGAAGAATTAGCATCCTTCACTAAGCATTCTTAACAAGTTCCCAGGTGATGCTGATGTGCTCCTAGAAAAGAGATGCTGATGACCACACCTTGAGAACCACCGATCTGAGCTGATGACATTGAAGCCTGGACATTCTGTGGGAATGCCACATACATCAGTTAGCCAATGCCTCATACATGATGTGTGAAAAACGACTCCAAACCTTACTTGCATGGAGCGATAAACATTTACTTCTCTTTTAGATATGTAATGATTGGTGGGTATTTCACTGAGTTTGGAGGTGTCTGGCCTTGGCTCCAAGCTGCAGGTTCAGTCTAGCTCTGCTCCCTGTGTCTTTCATCCTCCCCGGTCCAATGGCTACTCAACTTGGAGCATAGAACTTCAATAATGAAAGGCAAAGTGTGAGGGGGCAGGTCCCACTGTGCCAGCTTATTACAGCTCTAGCCCACACCACTTACACCTACTGAGATTCCATCCTCCATCGGCCAAAGCAAATCATATGACCAATACCAATATCAAAATTTCCCAGGAGAACTGAAGGGGAGATAATAAATATTAATTGAATGCTAATATAATATACAATATCTGGGAGACTGTGCTTTCTTTCCACTGGATTTTTAAGCTGGTGAACTGCAGTCTTGAATCTGTTAGTTGCTGACTTTGCAGCCACACTGGAAGAGATTGCCTCAAGATAAAGCCAACAAAAAGAGAGGCAGAGCTGAAAGCTGGAGACAGAGTGAATGCTGAAAATGCAGCTGTGTTGGGAACCAGATCTACCATGGGGCTTGTCGGTAAGTCAATACACTGTTTTTCTTAAGCTATTTCTTGCAACCTAAAGTCCTTAGAACCTTAGCTTTCTTTCTGTTTATAAGTCTTCACCAATCCTTGAGACAATGGGGATTTCAATAAATACTATATCATATTATATTTACATTATATATGGAAATGTTTATTTGCCACATTTCGTAATACAGTGGTATTCTAAATGACTGATTCAAAGTTAAATTCACCACAAGAGAATTTGTCTTTTATTAAAGACTTTAAATACCCTATAACATTGCACTTAGTCATACTTCAGAATGTTCTGTAAAAGTTATGTTAGACAAAAGTTAAGTGCCATAAACAATCAAAAGAGGACTTTTTATCTTCAGCAGGACACATTTGATAGAAATCGCAGAATGATGCTAGTACCACAATGCTGGCTTCAATAGGATGAAACTTTAAGTTTTTTTTCCTCCAGCAACAGGCAGTGTAAGACTGGCATGGCACTCCACCACCATCTCGGACCCAGCACGTTTCTCATTTTCTTCTCTGCCATCTTTAATGTGCAACTACCCATCGCTCCCCAGGGCTCGAGAGTGCTACCCGAACTCAGGCTCATGCCCCAGGCAACAGGGAGGAAGTGAGGAAGAGAGAAATGGTCCAGGCCAACTGTCTGTGGCTTTTTTAAGGAGCTTTTCTGGATGCGTCACCCGACAGCTTTCAATCATGTGTCATCTGCCAGACCTTAGTCACATAGGCACAGGAAGGGTGGCTGAGAAATAGAGTCTTGTGGCTCAGGACTTTCATCCCTGCATAAAATCAGGGCTCTGTCACAGAGCAAGGAGGACAGAACCTGAGAAGGCTACTGATCATTGCTGCCACAAATGCAGATTTCAGAAGTAGACAAGAATAGAGCATCTTCGATGGAAATAAACAAGATCAAAAGTCAACAGAAGACAAACCGAAATGGCTCTAGAAATGTAATGGGAACCTATCTCAAAGGAGAATGGGAACATGAAGTTCAAGTAGAGATGGGCTGGAAATGGACGTCCGAATGGTTATTAGAATGTCAGGAAAAAGGGGGTGGTAAAAAGTGTCTTTTCTTGGGGTTTAACACACCGAGTTCTTGGAAGAGAAGTAAATGTGCATGGTTCAGTGCATGGGAAGGTATAACACTGAGAGGGAGAAGAACTTTTTAAAATAACATGAGTCAAACTGGTTTTTCAACAGGGTTTGTCAGACTTAGCTTAAATTAAATATCTTTGAAAAGATTCATTTCTGGAATACTTGCCTCCTCATTCACTGGGTGATAAATTTGCCTTTCCCAGGAGACTCCCCCCCCCCCCTTTGCAGGGATCTGTAATAAAGGCAATGCAAATATTAGAGTTTACTCAGAAGATGTTTCTTATTGTAAAAACCTGTGACCTTTAGCTAGAAAAACATCATTATGGAAATTTCTCTGGAGTGAGAGGGGTAGGCAACCTGGCATGGTATTGAAGACTCTTGTACCCCAGGGATGGGAATACCCTGAGAAAGGATATCTGATGACTCGTGGACAATGGCTAATTATGGCCGGTGTGGCTGGGCTCCTGCTGACCAGGGTTTTGGATTAGGTTCAGCCAAAGTCAAGTAAGTGGCAAATGGGCAGGTAGAGAGAACGGACCACAGTCCAGTCCTGTTTCTTACCATATTATATCGTGATGTTGAACTAATTTCTTTACTCCTCTGCACTTGCATTTCTTCACCTAAGAAATTATGGTGAGGATACCTATTCCTGGTGGTGCTGAGAGGATTAACAAGACCATGCAGGTCAAGTTGCTTAGTGAGGTACCAATAGTAGATGCTGAAAGAATTCAACCCCCGTGTCTATCCTCGGCTCTACCCTTCACCCTGTCTTCTTTTCCTTTCTCACTCCAGCCTTTTCCAAAGGACATCAAAATCACCGAAACCACTGGCACGAGGCACAGCTTAAACTCCAGCCTCGTGAATGAGCACAGTCCGTGCAGCTCACTGAGCTCTCAGGGGTAGTTCCTGAGTTACTCTGCAGCACGGTGGAAGGCCTGGCTGGATGTTCTGCCATTATTCTGAGTACATTGTACACATGCATCAGTTTACTTACCCCAATTTGTTTCATCTAAAATCCAAAGCATAGAAGATGAGTTAGGTTTGAGCCGTTTGTCATTTTAATTCTCATTTCTTTCTTCTATCTTCACTCATCTGTTATTCGCCTAAGTTCTTGCTCTCTAGTCAAAGTTATACTATTCCTTGTGTGTGCATGCATGTGTGTGTGCATACACTTGTGTGTGCACCCATGTGTGAGCTTTCAGAATGAACTAGAAAAGGAGCAGTTTGCTTCAGGGTTTCCTCTTACTTCCCCACGTCCTGACCTTCTCCCGAGTCATGTTTTACATTTCTTTACAATAATATGCCTACTTATATGTATGTCTCCTAAATTTCTTCACAGCGTCACTCTAAAAAGCTATCGATTTAATTGATCGCTGCATTTTGAGTAACTTTTTGGTGTTAATTATGGTAAATGCTTCCTGAGAATATTAATCAGTTCAACGAATCATCAGTCTCAAGTTCTGAGATACCCACCAGGTCAGGGTTTCACATCAGTCTTCTTGTTTTTCCACAGCTTCTAGGCATTTCTAATACTCTCAAGCCTCACATCTACCTGCTGTTTTCCTGTCACTGAGGAAGATCAAGTTCTCTAACATAGACAGCAAATTCTCTGCTGTTATTTTGACAGCACTAATTAAAAAAGAAACATCTTTGAGCAAATCGTTGTTTCATTTAGCTGGACTCTAGAAAGCATACCTTTTCTGTGTTCACTTTCTCCATCAGTGATTAATTTCACTTCTGTCTCTTATGTGCAATTTCAGAGGGTTTATTCAAAGCCAAGCCAATGGGTAGCATCTTTTTTTTTTAGGGATATATGCCAATAATAAGTAGCATTTATATACTTTTAACAACACCTTCTTTTTTAAAAGTATTTTTTATTGATTATGCTATTACAGTTTTCCCAATCCCCCCGCCATATCCTCCCTCCACCCTGCCCCCGCAACCCTCCAGCATTCCCCTCCCCTTCGTTCATGTCCATGGGTTGTACTTTTAAGTTCTTTGAGTTCTCTGTTTCCTATACATTTTTTATCTCTCCCCGTCTATTTTATGCCTACTAATTATGCTTCTTCTTCCCTGTACCTTTTTTCCCCTATTCCTGCCTTCCCCCTCCCTACCGAAATCCCTCCATGTGATGTCCATTTCTCTGATTCTGTTCCTGTTCTACTTGTTTGCCTAGTTTTTGTTTTCATTGTTTTTCTTTCCTTTTAGGTTCATTTGTTGATAGTTGTGAGTTTGTTGTCATTTTATTGTTTATATTTTTCATCTTCTCTTTCTTAGATAAGTCCCTTTAACATTTCATATAACAATGGCTTGGTGATGATGAACTCCTTTAACTTG
>PVKM010008085.1:0-39847 GCA_004027735.1 Carollia perspicillata
GTGTGGTGTGAATGCCTCCTTAGTGACAAGGCCAGACCCTGTCAGGGAAATGCCTGGCACCTGCGCCTTCCAGGACCTTCACCTCTGGGGTAGATAGATAGATATTCAAGGCCTTGGTGTCTTTCAGACCTGTTTCTTCCTTTGGTCTCCTCGTGCCCAGTGGTGAAATACTTTATCAGAGCTAAAGATTTCTTCTAAATAGTGAAATAAGAGGCAAGTTTGATGCGTGAGTCTCCTCGCCTATTGCACCAGATGGCAGCTGTACTGAAAAAAACCCCATAGGACTTGAGAGCAGAGAATGAATGAAATCTCCTGAAATATGTTCCCACCTGGCTGCAGACAGGTGCATGAAGGTTTTGTCTTCCCACGTTATATGCTCTTGATTGTGTTCAAGGTGGTTGGTATTTTCCCAAGTCAATATTAAACATTACTTAATAAAATCATATTTTTATATAGGCATCTTTTAGATTTACAAAGAACAATTGTTTTGTTTAAAAGACTGAATGGCCTCAATTTGGTCTTTCTACAGTCAGCATATCAGAAGCCATCAGTCCCCTGTCACCTGCCATTGTCCCTTTCACTGCAAGATCTTTCACACTAATCAAATAATGCTTGTTCTGCCAATTTCACTAGAGCTGGAGCCCCTGGGATACCAAGCAAATAGCATTCTACCTCCAGTGGAGAAGGGCACTTAATTCTTGACTGAGGTCTGGTGTTACCAAGTAACTATCCTGCTAGAGTATCTTTTCTGGGGTTTAGGTTCCACTTAATTCTTCAGTTAGGAGTAGGATGAATGTGACAGGTCTGGAAAGACGTCTCGAACTGAGCGAGGTTTAGCTCTGTAACGTCAGAGGAATCTGCCGTTCCGTAGTTCAATGCTGGCTTTAATGGAAGGTGCCTGTGAGTTGATACAAGACACAGGGATGAAAGGGGAGTCTCAGTTTATTTTTCAAACAATTTATACAGAGGATGTGGAAGGATATTTCACAGAAATGAGTTTGTTATTTGGTTCTGAAATCGTCGCGAATCAGAAGTCTTTGGAGCAGTCTCTTACCTTTTTTCATTCGTCGTAGTGAAGATGACTTTTGGGATCGGGGGAGAAAAAAATGTCGTTTATTTTATAGAATCACAGGATCACAACATTTTAGACTTGGACAAGATCCTAGAGGCCACCTGGACCGCAGCCGCCATTTTAAAAGATGCGGGAAAATAAAGATCTCAAATGAGAACTAAGAAAGTTCTTTTTTAAAGAACAGGTCTTAGTAAGTCAAGTGCTTTCCGTGTTTACGTTAATATTGTGAATAATTAATTGTTCTGTTAGTGCCCATGTACTTCTATTAAAATAGGCATGCCCTTGTAGCTGTATTCCTTTTTGTTATAATTAAATTGAGAGTCTTGCATACATCTTGCAAGTTAGAGACCTCAATGATGAAAGTAATTATCAATAAAATTTCATTTGTTCATTTCAAAACCTTACCTAATTGAACTCAGGGTCCCCCACCTAGTATATTGTTATATTACCTGGCCTAAATTCTAGTGCATAAAATATCTGAAATGAAGGTGAGAGCTCAGCAAGTTATTTAAATACCAATTCAATTTCTTTGCGCTTAACATCCAAAAAAGAGGAATGCAGGGTGTGCATAAACTATTGGAAACGCAATGTGAGAGTAGGAAAGGAAGTCAGTAATGCTGCAGGATTCTGTGCACAAAGGCGGTTCAGGAATCTGAGCGGTACTGTGCCTTTCCCACGGTTACGAACGCCCTACCTGCAGACTGCTCATTGCAGCGCCTAGTTACCAAGTGATTTCCATCGTAAAAGGGATGAGGCTTTGGGAAGGCACTCGGAACACCTGATTCTGTATTCCGAGAGGAACAGGACTGCTATCAAAGAGTAATTACTCTGAAAGAATGAATCATTCGTTCTAGTACATTCCTCCATCTGTTCACATTTCTTTTTAGGATTCGTTTTTCTTAAGCGACAAAGTCAGAAAAGGCTCCTTTTTTTTTCTTTCATAATTGCTCAGCTTTACTTTCTGAACTGAGGACACACCAAGCTGATTTTGTTTCTATACCTTTAGAGAAATCAAAAACTAATATTAAGGGGTTCGTTGGTAATATTGTGAACAGATCAGCTTAATCGTTTTGCGGACAAAACAAAAGTTGGTGTTTCTCACGTAGGATCAGTTCAGCCCTTTCACCAGGCCCTTACCTGACTCTTCGTCCCATGTCATCAAAATCTGTGGTGCTGCTTCGTGGACTGTGGCTGCTTCCAGTCGAGTCAGTAAGAATGTCTGGTACGCTAAACTCTATGTGGAGACAGTGACATGCTGGTTCATTTGCCTACGGTCCAGGACAAAGCCTCTTTTGACTAATAGAAACACTTCAGGGAAACTCTTTTGCTTTTCGACAATTGGATGAAAATCCCTGTACTTTTTAAATGAACTGGTGGCTGAGTTCAAAGTTCAAGTCATTACTTATACCCTTTGTCATTTACTGAACCCAAAGGAGACAGTGCACAGCTCCCACACAGGACTTTCAACATTCGAATGTTAGAAGTTGGTCTTGAACTAACATCAGGTGCCCTGTCAGCATAGTGTTTACACCTGGCAGGCAACCTCAAGTAGAAACCGCCATGGACAGAGTCTGTGACCCTGACACTGGAGGGTCCTGCCCTAAGTGCTCGGAGCTCACTGGCTTGTCCTCCAGATGTGGAGTCTGGGATAATGGGAGGACTGGAAAGAGACCCTCTTCTTGCAGTCGTATGAGCAGAAGGGTCCCCAAAATCTGCTTGAGGGACTGCTAACTCAGGGCTCCGTTTCCATACCTGCTCACCTCCCAAGGGTCCCCCTTCTCATTAGCTAGGCATGGCCAGGGGCAGAGGACCAGATGGCACTCCTCTATCCCCTCAGAGCCAACTGCAGGACTGGGCCCACCGTGAAGATGATCATAGTAATAGCGGCAGCAGCCAACATCTGCGTGCTCTATCTGGGGTGTGTTCTGGGCCAGCTAAGCATGGAGGATAGCCTTAGTTCTACTTAGTTCTACTGTTTCGGTGGTCACTGTACAGGTGAGGAAACCGCCACTCCACACAGTCAAGTGACATTAATACAAGCTCATGTTCTAAGCCCAGCAATGAGAGGCAAGGCTGTGAAAATCAACCCACCCAAGCAAAGGCTGTCAGGAATGGCAGTCAAGCCCACCCACCCAAGCACCTTGCACTCTCCAGGCAGTCCTCTGACCTGTGACCTGCACCATAAGCCTTTGTGTCCACAGAACACAGATGTGCAGCCAGCTGTCAGCAGAAGACTGAGAACAGCAGCACTGAAACAGCCTCGGATCTTAGGCTTTGAACTAAAGATTGGCCAGCAGTGCCAGGACGGTTGCATTTGCCTGACAGACAGCACAAGTTCCTGGGGCTTTTGCGTAAAGAAAACCGGCAGATGTGGCCACTCCTCAGAATGCGATGAGGAGGCAAAGGGCCCTGCAGATCAACTTTGGTCGTAGTGTGCTTCTCCGAGGTTCACTTGAGGCCTTAAAGGGGGCTGTACCAAGGGTGTCACTGGGAATCATGTGTGTGAGCACACCCGCACACACACACAAAGTCATCTTCAAAACTTCTTCCGAAGTACGAGGCCTAGAAACAGCATTGTACTTATGACTGCAACATTTCCAGATCTTATCAAAAAAGGGGTGAAGACGAACAGCACTTTGGGTTCTTAAGATGTACAGGCTTCTAAATATTATAACTGGCACATGCTTTAAAAACCCTGTATTAGTTTGCTAGAGCTGCTGAAACAAAATAGCACAGACAGCCTTAACCTGCAGAAATTTAACGTCTCAATTCTGGAGGGCAAAAGTCTGAGATCAAGGTGCCAGCAGGGCTGGTCCCTTCCCAGGGCGAGACAGAGAAGCTGCTCCAGGCCCCTCCTTGGCGTGCAGATGGCCGTCTTCTCCCTGTTTCGCTTCACATCTTCTTCCTTCTATTTGTGTCCTAATCTTTTCTCATAAGGACTCTGGTCATATTGGATTAGGGCCTACCCTAATGACCCCAGTTTCACTTGATTGCCTCCAAATTCTGAGGTGCTGGGGGTATGACTCCAAAGTGAATTTTTTTAGGACACAATGCAGCCCAGGAGGAGTCTAAACAGGAACTTCTTAAGCAATTTAACCTCTCGTTTCTCTAGGGGCTATGCTGGTTTGCAAAGTAACATAAGTGAAGGCAATCATGTGAACACAGAGACACACTGAGGAAGGTCAGGAGGGCCAACCTGGACTACACCTTGGGACAGAGACATGGCAGCCCCTTCAGAGGGAGGCTGGAGAACCCGGAGTGGAATCAGTGATAACCTGGTGTAGGTAACGCGTGGGCTCACCCAAGCAGAGTGGACTTTCAGGGGAAAGGTTCTGTGAGTCACTGTGGTTTTGTTCTGTGCCATGTGTAGGTGATGGAGAGATTTACCCACTAGAATGAGTCTGCTGCTTGAGGTATCCAGGTGCTTGACTATTCAGAGGGAAAAAAATAGCTCATTCTGCTATCAAGTAGGGCAGGCAGGAGGATGCAGATGGGACTCTACATCCTAAAAATAGTCCCACGCCAACTTGGCAGCCCCGCAGCTCTGCTCCCTGGCACTGCGCTCCTCCCAGGGCTGATGGGACAGTTAATAATAGTAGCAACTCGCTTGGCCCTGAGTTGTCAACTTCTGAGATTCTAAACTTTCAAGAAGCAGATGCAAATGCATTTCTGTTTGATTTCCTGGTTTATGTTAGGGATGTGAGAGGTTTATTTTTCTTTTCAAGGAGCAGCATAGTTTGGGGGCTATGTTTGTTTTTGTTAATGGAAGATGCCTAGGTGGACAATGAGTTGAAGTTCACTGTAAAGTCTGAGAGCCACGACCCAGTGTGCCCTTTCTCACCCCCGAGAACAGGTGTGTGTGAATTCAGTAAGGCAGCCTCGGTACCACATTGAGGATGGCTAGTTTATTTTCTTCTTTAAAAAAAAAAGCAGCAGTGGTCTCTTTGAGCCACATTTCAAATGTGAATCCTAGAATTTTGCTACGTTGATGAGGTTGTGAGGAGGAAGAAGAGGGACAGGTGACAGGTATAACTGCCTTCCTTTCTGTCAGTGGTTCTCACCTGCTGGCAACTTCGATGCCCTGGGGAGTGTTTAAATTATTCCAATGTCAGGGCCCCACCCTCAGAGATTCAGACTTCGTGGGAGAGGCTTGTTGGAAAAGCTCCCCTGTGATTCTACTGCGCAGCCAGGGTGGGAAAAGCCACCTGGACCAGTAATTCTTCATCGTTCCCAGGTCCACCCATCTGTACCAGCAGCCCTGACAGGGAACCCCTGGAGGTGGTAGGTGTACTCAAACCCCCAACCTTCCCCCTTTTACCTTGATTGGACTCAGTGTCCTCTGTCAACCCTGACAGAGCCCCCTGGAAGCCCTGCCATCATGAAACCAAGTCCTTCCTCCCTAGACAGCACTCATAGACCAAGACGGGGTGTGAACCCTGCAAAAGGACATGTGCTTGAGACAGGTCATTCACTCTTCACGAGACACAGCCGGGAGACTCGAGTAGGGACGACGCAGAACTGTGGATAGTCAGCTAATTTGCACGGCCCAGGTGTGGAGCGCTGGGCACACAGGAGTGAATAGAGACATACAAAGTGCCTGACACATAGGAATGCCTCTCCAGTGGCGATAATGCAAGCCCATTTGTATGTCTTTGACATGGCAGGCAGCTTCGCAGTTATATTTTGCTCAGTATTTAGGTAAGTGCACATTTTTAAATATATGTGGGCTGTATGTGCACTGGGGGCTAGGGAGAGGTGGGGTGCTGGGGTCAGCAGCATCTTCAAACTTCTGTATGACTTTCCCAGAGGGAACACTCTCCTTATGGATGAGTGAGACTTGACTCTAACGTTGGGGGCTGGCCTAGTTTTGAACACTGTTTTGTTGCTAATAAATGGAAGGATCAGGCATTTCTCAAAACACACAAAGCAGTTTTAATAGCAGAAATATTTCTAGTAATGGCTATGCTTTCCTACCAGGGAGTCAGCAAGGTAGATTAGGTTTTGTTCCTTTTTTTCCCTCATTGTCACACATTTCATTCATTCATATATTCATTCACATCCAGCACCCATTTGCTGAGGGCCTAGGGTGACTTGCATGCTACAGCCACATCACCCTTGCCATTCCCAGGGTGACTCCCATTTTGTGTGCCATTTCATTCTCTTGGCCATCTCTCAGGCCGGCTACTTTGGGGAGGCCAAGAAGAAACAAGGTGAGCTGAGCAGAAGGACCAAAGACCCTAGAATGAAAACGTTGGGGGACGAAGCAGATCTGGGACCAATGACTCAGCAAAGGACCGAAAGAGGAGGGCAGGGCATAGGGACCAATTGAGGTTGTCCCCACCCAGCAGGTCTAGGCACGGGCAGGGAGCAGGTTTAATGGGGACTCTTCCGCTCGTGATCATTGAGCCCAGCTTTTCCTGTCTGCCCTTTGCTCCTGCCTCAGTAGATGCCGTGACCTCCACTTGGACTTCTGCACTGCCCCCATTCTGTCTCTCCGTCTCCTTCCATCCTCCCTACTGCCACCATCCTGGTTCCTCTAAAATGCAACCCTGGCATTCTCACACCTTGACTGTGACCTTTACAGCACAGAGCCCAAGCCCCCAGGGCTGCCCACCACAGTGGCACTCCTCCACCGCAGCGGCCTCCACAGAGGTCCCTCTCCCACCAATCCCTTCCAGCCATTAGAACACTCACACTAGCTGGTTCTCTCCTTCCCTGCTTAGCTCACAGGTGTGCCCCAACCTGGAAAGCCCTTTCCCCCCATACACTGGGCAAGCTCCTGTCTATCCTTCAAAACCCTGCTGAGATACTCCAACCGTTCTGCAAGCAGCCCCTCAACCTTTCCTGCAATAAAGCAATGGGTCCCTCCTTTGAACCACCACTGCATATCCTGGAAGACATTCATTTCCATGCTTATCCTGCTATATTACATTTACATATTTAAATGATATTTCCCCTTCCCCTCAAACAATTCCCGGCACATCATTTGTGCCAAAAAAATGTGTGTATTTTGAGATCGCTGGTCTGAGCACACACCCCGTCCTTTAGCTTTGACCCCTCTTGCAGTGTGACACCAGATGGTGAATGTTATCAGGTGCTGTGCAAAATGCTTTATGGGTCATTTGGTTAAATCCTTGCAGCAGCCTAGGAGATGAGTGCTATTGCTATTCCCATCTTACAGAGGAGGAAACAGAGGCATGCCCAAAGCACATGGCTGGTAAAGGACAGAGATGAGTTTCCACAAAGCAGTCCGGTGCCAGAGCCACCTAGTTCTGATGGGCTGTGGGACTGGCAAGTGGAAGCCAGCCCACCAAGTAGCACATGCAGCTTGGTTGTACCCTGGGGCCCCTGTGCAACGTAGGGGAGCCTTGGCAATGATACTGTTCTTGGGTTTGCTGCAACACCCAGAATTGACCCACAAGAGAAGAGATCATATATCCATCCAATCTAACACGGTACTGAGTTATCAGCAAAGCTGGACACCTAGAATGGTTCAAATTCACCATAAGCTGTTGTTTCTATTATGCAAAATGGAATAATATTTTAATTCTTTCAAACTGTAGAAGAAAGATAATTATTGCTGCTTTATTTCTTCAATACACAAAAAGGAAAGGCATTTTAAAGATTCTGAAAATAACTCAAGAAAGAAATGCTTTTTTAACATAATGGTTACATGGGTGGAAACCACTCAGATTGAAGACATTCCTTTAAAAAACAATTTCTGTAAACTAGTTACTAATTCTCTGTCACAATATTTGGCAAGCATTCTCAATATTTTTTAATTAAGATTTCTTCGATGAGAGTGATTATACTTGAAGTGTATTCCTCTCACTTGGAAACTGAAGGAAGAATTTCCAGACAAATATTGTTAAGGGGGTGCTTGCCCCTTTTTGATCATGAAATTCATATATTTCCAAATCTCAGAACATGGAGTTATGGAATTGATTGTTACTGTTTATAGTAGAATGCAGTTATTACTAGTGCATAAAGTCAAACATAATTATCAGAACAATTAGTTTTGCCTTACTGATGCATGTGAGGGCAATTAGGTCAATTTTGTGTGTCATGCTGGGCACCGACTTTGCTTCCCAGGACACAGCGGTCAGGAATGGGAAGTAATTGTACAAAACAAATATAAATTGCTGCAAGGGTATATCTGTGCTGATGCCTTTTGCATTTGATGACATACCCTCTTTCACTCCGCTTCCCAACCAGAGAAAAGTAGAAATATCGTGGAGGAAACTTTAACTGAATTTGTTACCAGCTTAAATTAACTGTAGCTAGCTGACTTATTGTAAGCCTTTAAAATGTCACTTTTAAAAAGTCAACAAAATACTAAATCCATCTTAACTTCTTCGATCTCACTTTGTGAGAAGGGGACAGTTTCTCAGAGAAGCTTCCTGTCTTGCCCATGTGTGTGGGAGAACTCTCCCTGGGGCCAGACCTGCCCTGCAGCTTGGACTGGGGAAGGCGGAGCACGGCCAAGCTCCAGGCAGGGCCCTCGGGGGAGACCCCTGCTCCAGTGTGAAGACGGCCTGAAGCTGATGCAGAGGAGCTGCCCTAGGTGGCCACGGCCATCCCACCCCAACAGACCTGCTGGTTTTCCCTTTGATTATTTTTTAATGGATATTTTGGAAAAATCTTGGAGAGCTCATAAAAGATAGTTTCTCTAACTGTAGGATTAACCAGTAAAATTACATAAAGCTTAAAGAAAATAATTTCACATCATAAATAAAACTAATCTAATAAGAAGGGACTTTGAACACTGCTGGATTGAATTAAGGCGATTTATTTTTAGTAATTCTACTTAAAAGAGGATCCTGGCATCTGCCTTTTCATAGATAAGAGAGAAGGAGGCCTCTTGGTTATTCTTCAAGATCACCCAGAGAGGACCAGGAGGCCCCAGAACCTCTCCCTGCCACCTCTGGCCCCCACAAGCCCACGTGGAGGACTGCACAGCCCCCAGGCATCTGGGACACCTGTGGACTCCTCCTCAGAGGAATGTTTTTAAATGCATAAGATAAAATTCATGGATTTTCCAAGAAAATGTAGTTATAGTAGTTTGCCCTTATTCACAGTTGCAGTCAACCTCAATCTGAAAATATTAAATGGAAAACTCCAGAAATGCACAATTCATAAGTTTTATATTGTGTGCCGTTCTGAGCAGGGTGATGAAATCTTGCTCCATCCCCCTCCCTCACACCTGGAACATGAGTCATCCCTGTGTCTTTAGTCTTCACGCTGTAGGTGGTCAGTCACTTAGTAGCCATCTTGGGCATCAAATCAGCTATCCTGGTGTCATAAGTGCTTGTGTTCAAGTCACCCTGGCTTAAAATGTCCCCAAAGTGCAAGGGTAGTGATGCTGGTGATTCAGACATGCCAGACAGGTGCCATAAATTGCTTTTATGAAAAGGTGAAAAGGTGAATAGAGTACAGTAAGGTATGGATTCGCAAAACACTTATTTCAGTATATTGTTATCATTGTTCTGTGTTATTATTAGTTATCATTGTTAATCTCTTACTGTGCCTAATTTATAAATTAAACGTCATCATAGCCATGCATATATAGGAAAAATTGTAACTTGTATAGGGTTTTAGTACTATTCACAGCTTCAGGCGTCCACTGGGGGTGTTGGAACGTATTCCCCATAGGTAAGGGGGGACTACTGTACGCTAAAATACAAGTATAATATTTTTAAAAAGCATGATGAACTAAAGTAGGAAGTTAAAAAGTATACCTTTATTCAATTTCAAGTTCTAGAGACAGGTCCAACAACTCTCCTAATTAGACATAGTAACGAGTGCTGGTGACATTTCAAGGTATCTACAACTGTAATGTGACTTTTTTAAATCTAAAATTTCTCTATTGGTGACAAAGTCAAGGCATTGCTGATACTGCTATAGTTTGTCACTTTCCATCATAATTAAACGAGGTGCTAAATGGCAGTTAGGAGTTAATGAAAGTAAAGACATTTTCCCCACCCAAGTTTATATATCCTTGGGGGTCTTTGGGTCCCAGGTTAAGAACTCCAGCTAGTTGTGAAGTCAGAGCCAGTATCACTGGGAACAAGATTTAGGAGCTCAATATATGACTCAGTTTCACCATTGTTCTTCTTGGGTGGGTTAGGATAAAGCCGTGGGCCTGGAGGCAGAGGCAGGGCTTCCATACCATCTCTCCCCTGGGCTTGCTTCCCTGCTGGACAGGTAGAAACCTCCCTAAGCCTCAGGCACCTCACTTGAAGAGGAATAGAAACCCCTTCACAGGTGAATCACGATACTAAAAAAATGATGTGCAAAGGGTCAGGCATAAAGGAGGTGATCAATAGATATTCCTTCCTTAAGTAGAATTGTTATCAAAATAAATACACAGGAAAAGGATGACCAAAGACCCAGAACTTGGCTGCCATTCAACACCCATCACACAAAGGGTTCCGCTTTCATAACTCTCAGTATTTCAGGGCAATATTGACATCCGGTTTACTCCAATTTTTTCGTACTTGACCATAATGTTACAAATATTCACAAAAATGACAGGAGAGCTTCTTGTACCCTCTCCTGTGGACTATGGTCATTGCCACTGTCAGCGTTCCATCACCAAGTCCTGTGCATCATGAGGAGTTGATTTCAGATGATGTCGCTGATCTTATTATTATCTGGCTACGGGCTTTTCTCCTTTGCAACTTCACTCTCTCAAGAATTTTGTTAGTGGTATCTTTACACTATCTTGATTTCCTTTGGTGCTGCTATGTTAGAAAACTACATGGGAAAATATTATTTAAAGCATTTGCCTCTATTGTCTCGAAATGCATACAATGTCTTTGGTAGCCAGTAAAGGTTGTTGAGATCCTTTCTTCATTACACAATGCCATGTCCACTTGAAAAGCTTCATGGGTATCATTTGTTTCAGGACGAAAAGCTGGTTCAGAAGTTGAATTTGAACTTTCATAAAATGCTGTGGGCTCCAACAATGCTCACAAATTACTGCCTCAGCACCACGGAAAGAGACGGCTGCCGTAGTCAGTTACCGTGGCCTTTCTTCTACGGTAAGGAAGGCCTTCCATTTAGTGAAATTCAAGAGAAATCTCTTCAAAGTGTTCCACCTGCAGAAACTACTGAATGTTCTCAGAAACCTCTGGGATAGTACATATGATATTAAGACAAATGGAGAGTAATTAATGATGGAACCTCAGTGCTTGCCTCCTTTCTCTTTACAACTCAGTCAGGCCCTGAGCATTGGCCCCGCACCTACGGTAAGGCTTCCTATGTTGGTAGGAGAGTGACCAGATGTCTCTAGCAGTTTTTCCAACTCTTAGGACTCAGAGGGGTAGAACACCATTCTCACAAGCAGAAGGAATGGTATACAGCTCATTGATCCTCCAGGATTTTTATGCTGTTTTTGTTGTACTCACAATGATTTTCCATAGTTTAGCAATACTGAAATCTGAAATCCAACATCTGAAATCATCACAGGCAGGACGTGTCCTGTCCCAGTGTTTCTTAGCCTGCAGAGCAGATCATTCTAAGAAGGGATGTTACCATCTGTGTGGAAGGGAGACTGTAACCCTTTGTAAAGCAGTGTATGGGCCTGGCTGGTGTTACCGTAACTACGCTTTAGGTTTACAATGTTTTCAGCATCACAGTGGGCAAACAGAAACAGGTCTACCCAGCCTTGCTCAGATTGTTCTGTCTCTTTCTCTCTCCTGCAAGCTAATTATTAAGCTGTCATTGAATCTTTTGTCTGAGGTCATTTCAGTTGCCCTATCCTAAGAGAAATATGAAGGGCCCTCGAGCCACACCTTGGCACCAACCACGCACCCTTCAGAGTCTCCAAGGCTGCCAGTCCCCCCATTGGGTAAGTCAGTGAGCTTAGTTGACTCTATTGCCCTTGAGGGGCCAGTAGACTGCACAGGAGCAGGTGGCCATTGTTTAACCCTTTGAGACCTGTTGAAAAGGGGATAGATGGTGCTACCCAGTCGCCGTGGCCAGAAGACCCTCAGAGAGTTCACAACTTGGCAATGGTCAGCACCCAACCAGGAGACACCCGAGGCCCAGGACTCAACACCTGAATGTGGGAGGAGGTATGTGAAGGACACAGCCAGCAGGCAGACCTAAGAGGCTTGGGTCTGCTTGGAGAAAGGAGTGAGGATTCTGCCAGCAGGTGCCAGCTGGGGGCCTGAGGATGTTCAGCTTGCTTTATCTAGAAGTCTTGTGGACAGTCCCATAAATTCAATGGAGAACTCCCATCCTGTACCATTAAATTAAGTTGCCCCCATAATGTTGAGGGTAATGTTAAGAATGCTACCAGTCCTAAAAAGGGGCCTGACTACCTGATGTGCAGCAGTTGTGAACTCTGGACGCTGAATTCTGCCATGAAGAAATTAAAGCAGTTTATTGGCAGGACACCAAACCAGGAGAACAGGAATTTATCAATTAAAACCTGAACTACCCGATGGTTGTAGTCAAGGGTGTTTAAAGGCCAAGATTGAGGGTTAGGGGCGACACTAATCACTGACTGGTTAGCTCTTGTCTAAGCTTCAGTGGTTCTCCTTCGTCTGATTAATTTAGTTGCTGACGTCATCTTGTCTGGAGCCTTCCTCACTGTGGTCGGGTGATCTAACTGGGCTGAGGAACCAAGATTCTGCAAAACGTCTCATGACTGTAGATCAGTGATGTTATCTTTAAACCAAAGGCAGACACTAAACATCTTGTGACCATTGCTATTGTTTAAACTGTCTTTGCTTCGTGCTTAACTAGCTCCGTGTTTCTATTATCTCAACCAAAGTATACTTTTAAACATTTCTTTTTTAGAACTTGGTTTATAGGCAGGCCTCCAGGACATGACAAACTTATCTTCTGAATCTTTGACTATAAGCTACTTGTAATAAAAGCAATGGAAGCATTTAGTTGAAGCCTATACCTACGTCTCTGGAGCCTGTGATCCAACACATGTTTGCTGGTAACTGTTGGTGGCAAGATCTCAGCCACGAGGAAATGCTTTCTGACATTTCTGGTTCCTAAACCTACAGGGAAAGAGGGCTCTTTTGCCACTTGTTTGGTCTTTAAGAAGAATAAGGCAGTGATATTAACAGCCTTGTAAGGCAAGTATAGTTTGAGTGCATGATAGAAGGGTTAGTTTTTCATAAGCAATCTTACCTTTTGCAAGTTTGAATCTAAATCAACCAATATTTGCTACTTAATATTTTCCTTTTCATGTTACTTTTCTCTATATAATTTCAGTGACTATTGGTACCTTGTACACAATCTTTATTTTCTTCATCTCCTGCCAGTGTCATCCATTTCATTGCTTTCTGCTAATCTAAGTCAGTAAGTCACAATCTTAACAGATGGGTAGTGTTTTAAAAATATACTTGAGAATATCCTAGAAGGTTTCACTCTGAGGTTGGGTAAGTCCTTTCAAATTTATTTCTTGGAAGCCTGTGCTCTCCCATTCTCCCCTCTGCTCTCCATCCCACCTCTGCTCCCCATCCTCCCCTGTGCTCTCTGTCCTCTCCTCTACTCCCTCCCCACCTGCCTCTGGTCCCTGGACAGTAGGGGGGCAGAAAGTGGTGAGTGCTCCGACTGTTACTGGGGAGATCGGCTCTTGGTGTCCTAGCAGCCGTCTACCCATCCCCTTTCCTCCCTATTTCCTCTTCTGAAAATGGAAGCAAGAGTGCATCCACCTGGCATTCTGGTGAGGATTTAGTGAGCTGCAAAGATTTTAGCTGCCCCTTCGGCACCCAAGGTCCCATCCCCTGTTGGAATCCCACCCCCCCGGCCCATCTCTAGGTCTCATCCTCCTTGCAGCCTCTGCTCCTCCATCTGCGCAGGCTCCCTGTGTGACCCCCAGAGAACTCTGCTTCCAGCCTCCTGTGGCAGGCGCTTCCTCTTGGGAGCCGTGCTGTGTCTCCCCACCCAGCTGGGCTGGACATTGGTCACAGGGGGAGTAACTCCCCACAGGAGAAGCAATTTGGTGGGACTCCGACAGGAGAGCATTTGCGGCCCGTGGGGACTAGCCCAAACCTTGCACCAAGCAGGCCCTCAGCCCTTGCTGAGTGAAGTTGAGTTGATGACTTTCAGGTACCGCAAAGTAATGCATCATCGAAGAAAAATTACAGATGTTGAGTGCACTGTAATTACAGTGTCAAGAAAGTAGACATTTTTAGCAACAAAACGCACTGGGTCAAGAAGGCATTGTCTGGTTGAGGTCAAGTGCCAAACTAATCTCACCTGCAGCACCACATGCGTCCCACGTGACTTGAATTTTCTGTTTTTCTCTAAACATTGACTGTATTGATCACCTTTTAGTAAAGATGAGAATTAGTGTTATGTGTTCTTGTTTGTAATCATGTGCCCTGGAAACGTCATCATACTATTTACCAGAAAATAAACCAGGTGGACACTGAGTGGAGGCTTCTCTTCAGGGTCCAAGAGATAGTGAGTGGGGGACCCTGCTCCCTTTCCCCAGGTCACCAATCGGCATGTTAGGGTTTGGAGTTTATTTTATAATTTCAGTGTGAAGGGTGTTATTTAAGGAATGTGACTGCAAACATCTTCTCTTTAGTATCTTTGCGGTGTTTTTCTGATTGGAGGTTTCTGTGCTACTGTGTTTTCTCTGTCTCTCCCTGTCTCTCTCTCTCGTCCCTTCTCTCCCCTCTCCTTCCTTCCTTCCATCCATTCAGCTGTCATTTTCCTCATTGCAGCCTGTATGAGCCTGTAGTACTACTGGAAGGCTGCTGGGGTCACAAGGTAGTACAGACGGGGTACTTTGAACAACAGAAATTCATTTCCTCACAGTTCTGGGGGCTGGAAGTCCAAGATCAATGTGTCGGCAGGGTTGCTTCTTCTGAGGTGTTTCCCCTCGACTTGTACACGGGCATCTTCTCCTTACATCCTCAGGAGGTCTGCCCTCTGCTCGTGTGTCCTAATCACCTCTTCTTACAAGGAAGAGGTGATTACCAGTCTGTTCAGATCAGGGCCCACCCAATGACTTCATTCCTCCCTGATGACCTGGGTAAAGACATATCTCCCGACACAGTCACATTCTTGGGTGCCAGGGATTAGGACTTCATCGTATAAAAACTGGGAGACACAATTTAGCCCAAAACAGAGCCTTTCTTTCCAAACGTGTATTAATGTAGACCAGTTACTTCTCCTCTTGTGACTTTGATCTTGGAATTCCCATCTTCCCATCATTGTCCTGAGGCCTGGCCCCTTGGCCCCTGCTGCCTCCAGGCCTCTTGTGTTCGTCACTGGACTTTCCTCCTTCTCCTCAGCCCCTTTCCCTCCTGCAGCCGTCCTCCTCGTGAACTTCAGGTTTTCCAGAATTGGTTTTTCTTAGCTTTGTTTTTCTTAGCTCTCCCACAGTTTCTCTCTTTCCTTCTTTGTCCCAGTAATCATAATTGCCTTTATTTTGTCAGGCTGTCCTTTTTCTTTCCACCTAAAGGATTTCTCTTGGCTTTCATTGCTACGGGCTTCTCCCTTTGCTTTCAGTAAAACCTATGAGCAGGGATCCCTCCGTCTTCTCTGGCATTCTCTCCATTTCCCTGCTTTGCTCCTGTGCACCTGAAGACTTTCTGTCCCGCTTTTCCTTCTCACAGTCTCTGTAAATCCCCCCACCCTCCTCCCATGCGAAGCCTCTGAATTTATCCTGGGTTGATGAGTGTACTCTTTTCTCCTTTCTTCCCAGCATTACTGTCTCCTATATCCCTGGCCACACTGGACCAGTCACTTGTCCTATTGCTTCTCTCTGGTTCAGTATTTCCTCTCCTCCTCTTTGCCCAGAGTTCTGTGTCTGCCTTTTCCCCTCAGGGTCCTCTCAGCCCTGGGAGCAGGTGGCTGTGAAAAGGGACACGGTGCTCCATGCATTTGCCTGGGCGCCTGCAGAGAGAATAGACCTGGGGCAAAGCCAGGATGCAGGGGAGGTGCCCTGGAGCAGGCAGTGTGGACATCCCAGGTGAACCAAAAGGGAGAGGGGCTGCTCAGTTGGCGATGATTCCAAACATCAGCTTCAGGGACGGAGATCCTGGAAGGGCCGCATGAGCAAACCAACGGAGGTCAAAATAACTGTGAATATGTTTTAATCCAGTTGGTTTTTATGCCAATATACCCAAATTGGTGCATTTTTTAAATACAAAGTTATTTTTTATCAATTTAGATGATCTTACCGAACTTAGCTGTAGGATGCTTTCTGAAAGCCCTTAATTTCATTGTTATGGTAATTTTACTCATTCAGTTTATAGTTACATCAGAAAAAAAAACTCTTACTTGGTCATTTTATTGATCAAACTATTTAAAAAAAGCACTTAATAAGACTCATCTCAAGATTTATTGAGGAGAACGATTTTGCTTAGCCATTTGCACATTGTGTGAATTCTTATTTTACTCAAAAGTAGAGGAATTCGTTCAAATATCCCCAGACATCTCTGCCAGTCTGCCAGCTGGACCTGAGAGCAGGCCAGCACACCCTGTGTGGTGGTTTCTGGAGGAACCTAACAATGTGTGAGCACAGCTGTCCCCTCCTCCCGTCACCCATGGATGCCCCCATCACCTGTGGTCCTCCCTCCTGAATCCTGTCTCTTGGAACCTTGAACTCTGTAGAGCAAGGACTTGGTTTTATCACCAGTGCTCACAGAGGACAGCAACACTGCCTGAGCCCTGCCCGCCTCCCCTTCATCACAATTATGGTATTTCTGTATGTCTAGACACAAAGCTGAGCAGATGACACTCTGCGTCTTTTCCATGCTTGGTTGCCGAGGCCTGCTGTTCCCAGGTGTTCTGTGAGTGGAGGGGTGTTCCTCGAACTTCGCAAATATCAGAGCCTAACAAAATGTCATGAGACTGGGTACTACTATATATAACCCAAGACTTTTTGTAAAATAAATATAATGTTTAAAGTATTCATATAATTTTCCTACTCAAAGAGATACACTTAAATGTTTGCATTTTAATTGCAGGATGCCATCCCTGACTCTCACAATGCCATAATTAAAATGATCTGTAGGGATTTTTCTTCCACTGAACGCACTGAACCCACCCTCATCCAAAAGGAGCCAATTCATTAAATGAAAAATAACGAATGGATTTTCTGTTACTACCAACTTTGATCTGCCCTCATGATGATAACAATTTATTAGAGAAGGAAACTGCTCTAATTCGGTTTAATTAAACAACAATCACTGTGTTGGAGTCAGATGTCCTCCTTCCATGGAAGTGAAAACAGGAGACCTTTTAGGATGGGAACTCGGACAAGTGGGCGGCCGCAGTCAGGGGCCAAGTTGCCGTCTCCTTCTGTGCATCGGTGCTGGGTCCAAATACCCTGTACTTAGGAGACTGAATAGGGTGTGGTGACCTTGTCCTCGAATGAAAGATGGGCCCCTCGGAAGGTCTGCCCTTCCCAGAGGGCGGTTCTGGTGATGCGACTTTGTCCATCTCCAGTGGGTCCACTCGGGGCAGGGTCTCAGTGAGGTGCTGTTACACAGCAACACAGTAGTTATGCAGAGCCAGTTACACGGTAGTGTAGTGTAGTTTTTATCATCCTCATCATCATCATGATTTTTTAGATTTTTCCATGGTTCAGTATTTCATGAAGGCATCTGAAAAAGCATGGATCTTGTGATCATGCACACAATTGTAGCGTTGCATGTTATTTTGTCTACCTCATAAAACCCTTGAGTTTTTTCTGATTATATAAAGTACATGCTTATTGTACAAAATCCACGCAGTACCAAAATGTAGGAGGTAGAAAATGCAAAGCTCCATGGCTCCGCCTGCCAGAGATAACTACTTTTCTACGCACACACCCACAGGCAGTTACAATAGTGCAACTATTTTCACAGTAAGGGGATCACACTCTTCGTGAAGGTCTGAGTTTGCATGTCTTTTCTCACCTGGGCACTGTGGGCCTCTCAGGCTCACTCCTAAATGACCGGCAAGCACTCCCGGTGTGGCGGTGCCATGGGAGCAGCCCTTCCCTCTTACGAATACCCTGCAAGGGCCACTCGGTACATCAGGTTTCCACACTTGTGCCTCCCTGCCCCTGGAGGAAACCCCCAGAAGTTGGTGACTGGATCCAAGGGCATGGACACTCCATATATAGATTGGGTACACGTTGTCGAATCGCTGTCCATGAAGGTTATGCCACGTCACACTCCCGTCAGCTGCGTGGCCGAAACGCCCACCCAGGTACCTCCAGCTATTGCTCTGCTTGGTCCTGCCCACTCTCGTTGACAAAAAATATTTTATTTTTAAGCTTACGTATATCTTATTGAGGCGTAGCATCTGCATGACTTTTTAAGGGCTGTCCTAACAGTACCACAGACCAGGTGGCTTACACGACAGAATTTTATTTCTCCAGTTTCGGAGGCTGAAAGCCCCAGATCAAGATTCTGGCAGGGTTGGTTTCTTCTGCGATCTCTCTCCTGGGCTTGCAGATGGTCGGTTTCTCTCTGTCTTCGCGTGGACTTTCCTCTGTGTTTGTGTCTGCGTTCTGATCTCCTCTTTCTACATACACACCAAACCGATAGGATTAGGCCCCGCCCTAATGGCCTCAGCTCATGTCATTTCTCTACTTTTCTCTGGCTTTTCTGGTTGTCTGGCTTTTTCTTGTCAGTTTGCATGAATTCTTTTGGTTTTCCAATATCAATTCCTTGTGTAAGTTTTAGACATTTCAAACATTTTCTCCCAATATATTTTCTCTCTGTCACTGAAAAACAAATCTGATTTTGAACTAGTTCCATTTATCCATGTTTTCAGAGTGAAAACTATACGTGAAGAGCTATTTCTCCCCATTATATCACAAGATAAGCTCCCTTTCTCTCCCATATTTTGCATTCTAAGTTTAATCTATTTTCTTGTGCCTTCTGTCAGGTAGAAGTCCAGCTTCTTTCTCCCCATGTAGTGAAGCAGGTCTCCTCCGCCCTGTCCACTGGGCCACTTGGCTGTTTTCTGCTGCCTTTTATTTTTTTGTCATTTTTATCATGTGCAAGGCCCATATTAATTGGATTCTCTCCAGTTCCGTTCATCTGTCTGCCTTCTTCTGTACAAATATTATACATAACTGCTTCTAGGAATACAGCCTCCTATGTGATGGTCTGTCAACCATCACATAGGCCAAGTCCTCCTCTGTGCTCCATTCCGCCTTAGCTTTAAAAACCATCTTAGATTCTTGTAGATCATTAATGTTCCATGTAAATTTTGCAATTTCGTGTCAATAATTTTGCTCATAGCAGTGAGCTCTAGTTGCCATAACCAAGCTCACCCTGATATCTCAGCAATAAGTGTGTCTTTCGTGAACACAGTCTGAGGCGGTCTGCTGCCCTGCTCCACTTTGACCACATGACCCTTAAGTTCACAGCGACTGGAGGTAAAAATGAGGGAGCACATCAGCTTATAAATGCCCCCACTCAGAAAAAGCACACACCCCTTCTGCTACAGCCCGCTGGCCGGAACTAGCCACAGGTCCACATCTGATTGGGAGGGAGGCGGGAGATGCAGGGAAGCTCATGGCTGTTTGCGGATCACCAACACTCTCTACCACATCAGTTCCTCAAAAATAGCCACAGCTTAGCTCATCTAGTTGCACACATGACATATGCTGAGCTCTTTGTGTGTGAGTCTGACCTCAAGAAAAGTGGTTTAAGAAAATATGTGAGGCCCTTGCTGGCGTAGCTCAGTGGATTGAGCGCAGGCCTGCGAACCGAAGGATCACGGTTCGATTCCCAGTCAGGGCGCATGCCTGGGTTGTAGGCCAGTTCCTAGCAGGGGATGCTCAAGAGGCAACCATACATCGATATTTCTCTCCCTCTCTCCTTCCCTTCCCCTCTAAAAATAAATAAATAAAATCTTTTTAAAAAAGAATGATTTGAAAAAGAAAAGGAAAGAAAATATGTGAGACCTTAGGATTTTCAAGGTAGGAAATTCTATCATCTAAAAATAATAAAATCAACATAATAGTGCATTCTAGTAACACAGGAAAATTGTTAATACCATTAGAGGTAAGGAAACAAAGGTAGAACAAACTATTATTTTTGCCACCTCTAATATGAAGCTTGATTTTTGTATCTTTGAATCTTAATGTCAGCCAACATAAATATAACAAAGCCAAGACAATTAATGTGTATAATTGTTCTAATGATATTTAAACTATTACTGCAAAATATACCTGGAGTTAACAATTCCATTACTAGGGAAAAGACAGTTTTGGTGATTTACGGCTTTACTCCCTTGACATCTAATTAGTGTTCTTCACAGTAGGCAAGTGGTGGAATCCGGAAAGCTACGGCTTAGTAGCTTGGATAATGTGGAAGGAATGTTTAGGAACGTCATTGTGTTCCAGTTCGAATCCCGACTCCAACGTTTCCCAGCCGGGTGACCATGTTCCCCACCTGCCAGCACCAGTGTCCCCTCCTGTATCAGGGAAGACGATAGTTGCTCTGCCTGCCACACCAAGGAGTGAGATGCAGATGAGAAAAGTGATTTGGAAAAGATGCGAAAACAGTAGGAAGATCTGCGAGGATGATAATCAAGCTGTAAAACGCAATTCCTCTTCCCAGCATTGGAAAGGCCGGTAGCCCACAAGTAGAGCAGAAGTAAGCCTGGCAATCCCGTCTCCGTTGTGACGCCTGCACTGGTGCTTCGACACGCTCATTCGCAACGAAGAGGTGGGACGCCTGTCCTTTCAGGGTCTGTGGCTGCTGTTCTCGGCACTCCCGTGTTTTGATTAAAGATAAGACCCTCCTTTCAAGTCATTATCTTCACAGTAGAGACCAGAGGAGCAGAAAAACTTCCTTTTGTACAAAAGAGGAAAATGAATTTGGGGAATGATCAGATGAATCCAATATCATCCTGACAGGGTGTGTGGGTGCAGGAAAGGGTGGGTCTAGGCAATGATCCAGTAAGCTGAGATAAATAAAGTGCCTTTTTTTCCCTCCAGAAGGGGGGGCTGGCACAATTAGATATATTATTGCTTTAAAATCTGCTTAATATTTAAATACAGGTGTGAAATGCTCCATTAAAAATTGCATCAATGTTGATCATCAAGGCCCATTTGGACGTGGGTCATGATGGTGGGCCCTCATAAAAGTATTCATACTTTTATCACTTGCCGTTACCTTTTCCAGTACAGCAGAGCGGTTAGGAGCAGGAGCTCCGGAGCCCAGCTGTGCGAGTTCCGATGCCACCCATCTGCCACGTGAACTGGGGCACTTGAACTCTGCGCCGCAGTTTCCTCATCAGGAATGAGGCCGTAGCAGTCCCTCCCCGGTTGGGACTGAGCTCACTTACGCTCGTAAAGCCCTTGGAACAGTAACTGGGACACATTTTACCTGCATTGTATTGTAAAGTATGTATTGTTGGAAGATTCCCCGTGATGTGTATAAAAATCACGGACTGAATTCTCGTCTCTACTTATTGTAACTCTGACTCAGTCAAAAAGAAAAGGCTCTGTAGCAACACCCTTACACAAATAATAGAGTTGAAATCACAGCATCCCCAAAGTAATGACCTAAAAGTAATAATAGCCATCCCAGTTGCTTATAGAAAATCGCTTCTTAATTTTTATTAGGTCACACAAAATCAGTCCCTCGGTTTTCTAAGCTTTTCAGTCAGAGACTAGAAATCTGAATTTCGGACCGACTTCCATTCTTGACTGCAATCTCAGGACTATGTTGTGGTAACAGAACACCGAGTTGTCCAGAGACATCCCCCCTTGCTTTCTCCCCAAGCAAGCTATGTTATGCCACTTCTTGGCCCTGAATTTTCTTGCAAACAGAAAAGGCATGTGCTGGGTTCGGCTGCACTGGAACCATCCTCTGTGTGACACCAGCAAGTGTGGGAGGCGGAGTGACGGTGTGTAGCTCTGCAATAATTGGAGCCCTTCACTTTTATCCGGTCATTTGTGGCACACGGCCAGGTGGACTCTCTATGTTCAGAGTTCTTGATTTAACAAGAAACCAGTGTAGGTGCACGGTGTGGTGGATAGGAAGGCAGGGCCTGTGGGTGATGGAGGGGTGGGAGCAAGGAGGGAACCAGAGGAGACAGGGCTGGGATATAGGGGAAGTAACACCAGCCATGGAAGTGAAATGCTGGCGTGTTTGCAGTACATGCCCCGGGTACAGAAATGAGCTGGCTTTCCAGGGCAGCCCTTCTAATGGGAGCTGAGTTTCACCCCTAGACCCTCCAGAAAGCTGTTTTATGGTACACTTAGTGTTTAAGGGAAAGTGCATTCCGACTGGTTGAGTTAGGACACGCCATCGCACTCCTGCAATGGCCTGGAACATGGAGGTCGGGGTGGCACCTGCTAGGTGAGGGTCTGGAAATCTCCAGGGCAGAGGGCTGCCTTCAGAATCACGCTCTGCTCCTCGCAACTGCTCCTCATCGTCCCACCTTCCCAGCAGGTGGGGCCTCTGATTTCTGTGCTGAGCGGTGCCTCCCCCAGCATCTTCCACCCTGGCACCTCATTAGCGCCTCATTAGCAGCTGGTGCACAAAACAACTGAAAGTGTTTTCTCAGGCAAATGTACCAGGCACTGTGAAGTTTATTATAAGGTGTTTGTTATTCAAAGTTTTCAGCACATAGAGGGCCAGTTTTCCCACAGGGGGAGCATCGCATTCAAAGACGCTGTTGGGCTGCTCCTGCTGGGATAGCATCGCTGCAGTGCAGAGCTTGGGTAGGGCCCCAGTGATTCGTTATGGATGGTCTCACGGAGTGGAGAGAGACTCCGGGGTGGGGCCGGGGGGCTGTGAAAGAGTCACACACAGCCTTCCCTGAGTGTGCCAAATCAGGCTGTGACAGTTTTTTATGAAAGTGAGGCAGGAAGCAGAAAACCATGGTGAATACATAGCCTGCTCTGGGTGATGCTTTCCTGTTCTTTCATGCGTGGTGTGACCTTCGGTCATATGCTGTTCACCATGCCCACTTGTTAATTAGATTCCTCAGCAGGAAAACATTCTTTGGATTCGTAAAACCAAACCACCATTGTCTTCACTGGACACTGGTTGCCACCAATGATTTGCACAATGGCAGCAGCGACCTCCATTTGGGGTGGAAATGAAAACCACTGAACCCAACTCCAGGGACTTAGAAATAGTAATCTCCATTCATTCTCACCCAAGTGGCCTGACCCATGAGTTCTGGGACCACTAGCTCACATCAGTGTTATAGGCCTGTGGTCATATGAAGGCACCCAGTTCCCTGGGAAGGACAGAACCTACGGGCACACCCTCCACACACAGCCTCACAGCCTCTGCCTCAGACTAATCGGGCATCCGCCGAGACTCACAAACAGAGCTTGGTTCCAGTCTGTGAACTCCCTCCAGTCAAACTGATGTAGGGGGAGCTGCCATCTTAGGCCAAGCTCGAGATTTCAGCCATGCCAGAGGCTCCGGGTACATTGCCCCCACACCCAGCCCTCACACTGGAGGCAGCCTGCTGAGGTCTGCTGCAGATGCCATGGACTTAGGTGGGGGACTAGTGGGAAGCTGCCCCGCTTTCTCCTCTACCCAGACAGATGTGACTGGGGTTCCCATTGACCACCACCCCCAGTTTTGAAATATGAGGGACTGGTTCCTGCCGTCAGGTATCTTTGGCTGAGGGCCTCTTGGTGATATTCCAGACTTTGAAGAAATGGTTGACTGTAGGTTTGGTGGGCTTTGTTCAAAATGGGGAAGCAAAAGAGAAACTCTTTGGGGAAAAAGATGGTGAGTTTTATCCTAACAGTGTCCACACAGAGGCAGCAATGGCTGACCTGGTGAAAGTGACTGGCAGGAAGGGGACTGACATTAGGGAGTGAGGTGGAGAATGATGATGGTGAGAATTCCAGGGTTCCCACCTGGGCACAGGTGAACCAAAGATAGAGTGGACTGATGACCTGGACTGCGTGGTTCTTTGAAGATGAACTGAGTGTTCACGGCTGTTCTAGGAGGCTTCATCCATGTCCTCATTACAATGGGTTCCAACTTTACGCATTGCTGCAAGAAGGAAGGCCAAGTCAAGACAGGCCTTGGTCTCTGCTCAGACCTGTCCTATTCCAACAACGTGAAAGGCAGGAGGGGCCTCTCCAGTGGCCAGAAATAAAGCTTCACGTCCTTATGAGCATTGCTTCTTTATTAAGCATCAAAAAAGTAATAAAGAGAGAAAGTAAATAATCCATGTAGAGTCTTTGTTACGGCTGTATTTCTTTTTTAAAAATATTTTATCAATGGTGCTATTGCAATTGTCCCAATTTTTCCCCTTCACTCCCCTCTACTCGGTACCCCCATTTCCTCCAGCATTCCCCCTCCCTTAGTTCATGTCCATGGGTTGTGCATATAAATTCTTTGGTTTCTACATTTCCTATATGACTCTTAACATGCTCCTGTCTATTTTGTACCTGCCAATTATGCTTCTAATTCCCTGCACCTTTTCTTGCATTCTTCCCATTCCTCCTCCCACCTGATAATGCTCCAGGTGATTTCCATATCTATGATTTGTTTCCCGTTCGGGGATTTGCTTAGTTTGTTTTTTTAGATTCGGTTGTTGATATTGTGAATACCTTGCCGTTTTGATGTTCATAGTTTTGATCTTCTTCTTTTTCTTAAATAAGTCCCCTTAATATTTCATGTAACAATGGCATGTAATAAAGAATGATGAACTCCTTTAGCTTTACCTTGCCTGGGAAGCACTTTATTTGCCCTTCCATTCTAAATGATAGCTTTGCTGGATAGAATAACCTAGATTGTAGTTCCTTGCTTCTCATCACTTTGAATACTTCTTGCCAGTTCCCTCTTACCTGAAAAGTTTCTTTTGAGAAATCAGCTGACAGTCTAATGGAAACTCCTTTGCAGTTAACTCCCTGCTTTTCTCTTGATGCTTTTAAGATTCTTTATCTTTAACCTTTGCCATTTTAATCATGATGTGTCTTGGTGTGGTCCTCTTTGTGTCTAACTTGTTTAGGACACTCTGTGCTTTCTGGACTTGTATGTCTATTTCCTTCACCAAATTAGGGAAGTTTTCTTTCATTATTTTTTTAAATAAGTTTTCAATTTCTTGCTCTTCCTCTTCTCCTTCTGGCATCCCTATGATGTGTATGTTGGCATCTCTGGAGATGTCCCAGAGGTTCCTAAGCTTATCCTTGTTTTTTTGAATTTGTGTTTCTTCTTTATGTTCTGATCGAATGCTTATTTCTTCCTGATGTTCCCAATCTTTTATTTGAATCATGGC
This sequence comes from Carollia perspicillata, assembly GCA_004027735.1. NCBI lineage: Eukaryota > Metazoa > Chordata > Mammalia > Chiroptera > Phyllostomidae > Carollia > Carollia perspicillata. The sequence continues at coordinate 25,268 of PVKM010008085.1, forward strand.
TTCACCCTCACTGCTGTTGTTTCCCTATAGATTTTTCTTTATTTCACTTAGTGTAGCCTTCACTTCTTCCTTTGTGTTGTTGCTGTACTCGACTTCTTTGAGCATCCTGATCACCAGTGTTTTGAACTCTGCATCTGATAGGTTGGTTATCTCCATTTCATTTAGTTCTTTTTCTGGGGTTTTGTTCTATTCTTTCATTTAGGCTGTATTTCTTTGCCTCCTCAATTCAGCAGCCTCCCTGTGTTTGTTTCTTTGTATTAGGAAGAGCTGCTTTGACTTCCTGTCTTAGTAGCATGGCATAGAAAAGGCCGCTGTAAATTGTGTGAGGTGGAGCCTTAGGTAACTGCCAGGACGGGGCCCACTTAACTGCTTTGTGGTTCTGTGTGGGGGTCGGGGAGGGGGACTTGGAGAGGAGATAATGCTGCTGCCTGGCTTCTTAAGATTTGCCTGGCACTTACCCTGTCGAATGGGTGCCTTGATGCTAAATCCCAGAGGGGGTGGGTCTACCTACATTTTAAGTCCTTGCAGCCCCTTTAAGTGGAGGCTTATGGAAATCTGGCAGTTTCTCCCACCACCCCAACCCCCACTGGTTTTTACACCCAGAAGTTATGGGGATCTGTCTTCCTTGCACTGGAACCCTGGCCTGTGTGGTCTGGCCTGAGGTTGGAATCGGTCGCTCCCAAGGTATCACTCCCGATTTTTATCCACCACCTGTGAATGCGGGACCTTCCGATTCTGCCACCACCTCCCTGTGCCACACCTCATCTCCACGCCTCTCCACACAACCCCGTCCGTCCTCGCATCTCCACCCCTCCCACCCGTCTGGGTTAATGCGACTTCTTTAAATCCTTGGTTATCAGACTTCCATACAGCTTGATTTTCTGGTGGTTCTGGATTTTATTTGGTTTGACATCTAGTTGTAATTCTTTCAGTGGTTGTGCAAGCAGGAGAAGTGTCCTTTGCCTCCATATTGACCAGAAGTCTTGTGATTGCTGTGTTTCTATAACCAAACAAAAGTAATATATATCTTAGAGAACTTGTACCCAAACCATAACATTTTTATGAGGGGGGACACAAAAATATTGGGATTATCTTTTGGAGTGAGGTCCCCTTGTAATACAGGCTTCCCCAGCTAGGTGAGTGTTCTAGGAAACCTATCTGTATTAGTATGCTGGCTGGCATTGTTGTGAGAGGCTGCATTCAGCTTTCAGTGAATTTTTTTTAAGACTCTTTCAAACATTTGCCCGTTTCATGATGGGTAATGTATGCACATACCTGCCCATACTGCGCTGAATGTTCAGCAGTTTTTGACCAAAATGGCATGACCCTTGTGCCCCACCCTCCCTACTTACCCAGTCTCACCCTGAGCAACATTTTTCTTTCCCTGGAAGAAAAATGTCCTCAAAGGGAAACATTTTGCTGACATGGAAGAGGTGAAACGAAAAATGACAGAAGCAGCAAGAGGCATCAAAATCAAGTTCAAAAGCTGTTTCAAGCAGTGGGAAAAAATCTCAATAGGTGTATTGCATCAGATGGAAAATGCTTTGATGGTGATTGAAGTTGAAACATGTAAGGGTAAATACAGAACTTTTTATTAATAAATTCCAGGTTTGGGGTCCCCCCTTGTACATTTGAATTTTTCCCACAAAATCTATCATAAGACTTCCAATGATTCCAAAAAATCTCATCATCTTTATTTATTTAATGTTGTAGAATTTTCTTTTGCATCTTAAACTTCCTGTGTTACTGTGTTATGGTGTCAACATTCTCTGTCATCACAAGTCATGCCATTTGGGAAAGATAGTGAGGCTGTGAAATGTCACCATAAGTCTCACAGATAGACACGGCTCCTGAAACTACAAGCCTTCTTGAGGGTGAAGACATGATGTTGATGTTACCTTGGTTCTCTGTGGAAATCTTGTGTTACCCGATGCAATTTTTCCAGAACAACCAAGTTTGGGATTATTTTTTCCAAATGCACGAAGCCCCTGCTTAGCAGAGGCTAAGGGTGGAAGGCAGCTATCCTCTGTTTTGACAGGTTCATTCCCAGCACTAATTCCTGCCCTGGGTTCTGGTGACAGTGTGGGTCCCCATCATGTCTTTGGAGTTCCCTTCCATGGCATTCCATCACTGCCCCATTGGCATTGCCTGCCATTGGCATTGTCTGTGCTGCCCCAGAAATGCATGTCTGTGGGGATGGGCCATGGAGAGTTTGGGATCACCTGGTTACAGAGGGTCATAAAATCAACAGTGAGCCTGGGCGAGGGGCACCTGACTGGAGGCAGATGACCCCTCAAGTGTGTGGGGTGAAGCTTTCAGCAGTGAGTGAGCCTTGTCAGCATAGCTGCTTTCTGTGGGGAAGTGAACAGAAGGCAGGAGGTATGGGCCATGGGCAGTTCGTGTCTTGGGCAGCCATCAGCTCTGCTGGTTCGTCCTGACTGCCCAGGGCCTCTGCCCTCCCTGGAAGAGAAGAAGACCTGGGTTCTCCCACAAATACCCCCACCCTCCACACCCCTTCTTTTATTCTGACTCCCTGCAGCAGAAAGTCCAGAGTGCCCCATGCTTAATTAAGGCCACGTGGCCTGTTGGAGGCAGTCTCAAGCATCACAATGGCAGCAGGTTGAGGTCAGCAGGGCCCCCCCCCACAGAACAGGAGGCCTGCAGTGACGATTACGTCATTGAGAACGAGCAGGTACATTGAAAAACCAATGGGGCGCTGTGGGGAAGAATCTTTTTAAAATGTGTTCCAAGAAGAAGGGAAAATGCGCTTCCCTAAGAAAGTTCATGTGTGTAAGGAAGTGGTTTGGCCTGGATTCCAACCGAAGAGGTCAAGTTGGCTGGGGAAACACCACCGTTTGCTGCCAGTCCCTCACTGAGTGTACAGCAGAGGCAGAGAGGTCCTCAGTAGAGAGGCCGGGTTGCTGAGGCCAGTGAGGTGAACACGTTTTTCCAGGGGAGCCAGGTCCACTGTCTGGTGGTCCTGTGAGCCTGCCTGCAGTGTCAGGGGCAGAGGGCAGGCCCACGAGGCTTTTCTGAACCCCACACAGAGGCAGCTGGAATTAGCTTGTAAGTAGAATACACGGAAGAAGTGGCTCTTGTGCACTAAAGAAGCATTTTAACCGTGAAAATGGAACACGGTGTCCTTGGCTTGCCTGTCAGAAGCAGCATTCTCTGTGTAGCAAAAACAGAACCCCAGGCTGCCAGTGGTTTGCAGGAACAGGGACTCTGAGTGAGCGAGCATCTCACAAGGCAGGTTCACCTGCTCCGATGAACCACAGCCAAGGAGGGTCCACACACCTGGGGTAGGAAGACCGAGCTCCTGGCGGCGGAGACAGATTCAATGCACTGATCAGCTCAGGGCTCCAACAGCCCTGTGGGGAACATGGGATGGAGGCCAGGAGCTCCATGTTGAAAAGAGGGTGTGGAGGGCCAGAGGGGGCTCAGTGTCTGTGACTCATCTTTTGTCTAGTAAGGGAAAGCCAGGGCAGGCAGCATTTCTGGAGTGAATGGTCAGTATCTTATTTTTCTTCTCTTATTTCTGTGATCCTTCTCCGTGTTTCTGTGAGCCAGGTGGGCCTTGAGTTCAGAGTGTGGCCTCCAGCCCTGGGCGGGAGTTCTGTGTGACTCTGAGCACATTATTGACCTTTCCATGTCTGTTTCTTCATCCATAAATCAAGGCTAAGCCCACTTGTCAGGGATCCAGCGAGGCTGTAATGAAGGTGTTCAAGCCCCGTCCAGGCGGGCACACAGCAAGCACTAGTCAGAGCACCACGAGTGCCTTTGACAAGCAGGTCCAGCTGCCGCGTGCTGAGCTCCAGCGCAGCTAATGAAGCCCTCCGGGACCCGGCTGCTGGAGCAGGAGTGTAAGGATTAGTAGACTCTCCCCCAAAAATATTTTGGAAATGATTATCTGATGTTTAAATTTTTAGCAGAAAGTTCCTTTTCCTCTGTTTGCTTCTGCCAAGGAAATACAATATGTCTCAAAACAGAATCAATAATTGCCAGAACTTTCTTTGAAATGTAGAAGGAAGAGATACTTATGTCTTGTATCAAAAATATCCAAGAACTGTGCCCCTGGTGCTGCCAGTGGCTTCAGGATTTTTTAATGATAAAATTGAATATTATGCAAATTCTCATAATAAAACCAAAACTGGCTTTATTGTTATCTTGAGAGTTTTCATAAATTTAAGAGCAAATATCTGAAGATGTTTACTACCTAATACTTGAGAAAATATTTTAGAGACTTTAATAGAGAGTCTGTGGTTACATAATATTTCTCAATGGAAAATTTTAGAATGTTCCACTAAGGCAACAACCCTTCTTGAGTGGAGTGGTTTTGCATCGTGGGCATTAGTCTTGTACTTTGTCCTGCTAAGAGTCACTGCCACAGTTGAGCTGGTCTGTGGCCCTACCAAGGAGCGAGCTGGAATCTGGCCAGGTGCACTCATTCATTCACTCATCCATTCATTTATTCATTCACCCACTGCCACCACCCACCAGGCCCCTGGCTAAGCCCTGCACATCTCACTCACCTGGCTCACCTGGGGTCACCGGTGTCTCCAGCAATGCGCACAAGGTCCGTTGGGTGGCAAGCACTTAATTAATCTGCGGGAAATACAGATTGCTGTCTTGGGACTTTTTTATTATTAAACTGCACTCTTCTAAAGAACCAGATTTTTCTTTCATGTGCAAAGATTGCTTTAAAAAATAAGGTCAAGCAGAGTTTATAAAGTTCTGATTTTATCATCAACCAAGCAAGCATCACACTTCTGAGACTACTGTTTTCTGCCGAAGGCCGGCACCAGTGCTTGCTGGGCACCTAGCGGCACCCTGCACTCAGACTCCCAGCCACACCCTCCCTGATGCCCCCTTGCAGGCCTGGCCCCTGTGCCCATGGCTTTCTGCTTCCCCCCTTGCCTGATGTCCCCCACCCCCATTCCCCAGTCCCCTTTCTGGAACGTCTTCTAAGACAGTGTCACCCACAAGCTGTCCCATGTCACTAGTCACACCACCACTGTGCCCACCTGCCACCCTGCACACCAGCCAGTAATGTATCCTTCTTCAGAGGCTCACCCCACACCACAGGTGTCAGTGGGCACGAGATCAGACGTGGAGACTGAGGTGTAGGGAGGGTGACTTGCTCAAAGCCTGAAGCTAATGGTCAGAGTGAAGTTCTGGCCCTTTGTATCGCTCTTGGTGGACCTTCCACCATGCCCATTTCCTGTGATATGAGAGCACCCAGCACTACATCAACAGCCTCCTGCCTGCGTGCCAGGATTTATGATATACAGGCCAAGCCCAGCCCACCCAAAGGGACTCGGTAGCTCATCCTGGAAACCTGTTTTTTCCCCAGATCAGAAACCTTTAAGCTTTAGTCCTCCCTCCTTTCAATGACATGTCCTCCACTGGCCCGTTCTCACCACCTACAATGCTTCTACCACTGGCCAGGCCTTTGCCCATCTCCTCTGGACTGTGACCAAAACCCAACTTGCCAATACCCCAACCTGATGGCCACCCAACTCCCAAGTGACCCATCCCCAAAGACAACCTGACTGGGTGCTCTGCCGCCCCCAGGAGAGTTCAGATGCTGCAGGAGGGGGTTGAAGACCTTTCCATCAACCTTACCTCTTACAGCGGGGAGAATGATGTTCCCCTAAAAGACATACTGAAGTCCTAACCCCCCCCCCCCCCCCCCCCCCCCGCCGCTGTGAACGTGCCCTTATCTGGGGTCTTTGCAGATGTAAAGTTAAGATGAAGTCATCCTGGATGAGGATGGGCCCTAATGCAGTGACTGGTGTCCTGGTAAGAAAAGGGGAATTTGACACAGAAACAGAGAGGCGCACAGGGAGAAGGCTATGGGAAAATGAAGGCAGCACTCCTAGTGACTTGTCTACGAGCCAAGAGATACTGACAATTGCCAACAAACCACAGGAGCTAGGGGGCGGCATGGAACAGGTTCTGCCCTAGAGCCTCCTGAAACAGCCCTGCTCACACCTTGGTTTTGGACTTCTGGCCTCCAGAGCTGTGAGAATATATGTTTCTGTTGTTTGAGGCCATCCACTATGACACTCTGTTCTGACAGCCCCAGGAACCAATGTCCTCCCTTTGTTGCCTCCTGTCTCCCTCTCCTCCCAGGGGCACCTGGACACAGACACCTAGAGCTCCTCCGGGCTTCCGGCATTCTGGCTGGATTATTCCATTTGTCCTCTAAGTCCAGCTCCTGAACAACCTCCTCCAGGAAGTGTCCCCTGCGGGGAAGAAGCCTAACACACATTTGAAACCCACGTTGTTGCAGGGGTTAGGGTTTGTGAGTGCTAGTGGACCAATAATTACACTTTCCAAGACTTTGAAAACAAGTAGCTACTCTGTAATTTAGTCCAGGAAATGAGTGAAGGAACTTCAAAACTTTGCATGAGTTGTCTGGAAGTTCTATTTTTAAAAGAGCGAAAGCCTGTAATTCATAGGTAAATATGAAACACAAAAATGCCATGAAGGTATCTTTGCAAAGTAAGAAAAATCTAATTAAGGGAGAAATAGAGAATGAATGCATTTGTGCCAACTTGTTAAAATAGGCGTTAGTTAAAAGGCTGAGAAATTAACCACATAAATTTCAATATTGGATTTGCCTGAAGACATTTTTGTGACCAAATAAACCAAGGTATAATATCCATAACAAAGAAAGAAAATTTGGTGTTTCTTTTCAAAAGGACACAATGAAACTAACTTTGCCAAAGAAGATGCTATGATAGTTTAAAAGATAAAATGCACCATTTATTGTGTCTTGTACCTGGTGCTGTGCCAAGCATATCATATGCTTTAGCATATTAAATATTTGTAAAAATCCAGTGTCATATAATACTATTATGCTTATTTTACAGATGAGAAAATTAAGATTCAGAGAGGTTAAGTAACTCGCCCAAGGTCACACAGCCAGGAAGTGTTGGAGCAAGGATTGTAAGCCAGGTCTGTTGAATTCTGCACCCCCTCCAACCCTAACATGCACACCTACACACACACTCACAAGCGTGTGCACACATGCACACTCTGTGCCCCAGCTTTACCAAGGGTCTACCCATGATTCCCTAAATATAGCCGACTGTTTCAACCTCTGCTTTGGGAGCCCTTATCCACATCATCAGGACCCAGTAAACACCTCCCTGCCCATATTTCAAGGATCAGCTCAAGTGTAATTAGACAAAGAAATCTTTCTGGATGCACAGACAACTGACACTACCCCTCTCCCCACCTTTTCTTTTCCTCTCCCCCATGGTAGACTTTAATCCCCACCCCCCGAGCTGTATGAGGACCAGAATCATCTCCACCTTGGATGGTCCTGCAGTCCCAGTAACCGCCACAGTGTTTAATGGAGAAGACTGGTAGCAATTATTTGCCAAACAGAGAATGAACTGACTCCCCCTTGCTCTGGGCCATCTTTATTCTGTACACCAGGGGTTGTCATTGAGGGGTGATTTTACTTGGCAATGCCTGGAGACAATTTGGTTATCCCAATTCAAGGAGTGCTGCTAGCGTCTAGTGGGTGGAGATCAAGGGTGCTGCTGAGAATCTCGCAGTGCACAGGACAGCCCACCCCCTCACCCACAACAAAGAATTCTCCAGCCCGTGACATCGATAGTACTGAGGCTGAGCAACCCCGATGTACATCGTCTGTCTCAGCAGCTGCAAATACCCAGTTATCTCCCCATAATGGACTCAAAGCCCCCGTGGGCAGGGGCCTAGATTGCTTCGTCTTTTAAGCACCCAACAGAATGAATGAATGAATGAATGAATGAATGAATGAATGAATGAATGAGAGAAATGCAGAGTGACGGAGCCGGATGGAAACTCAATGTGCACTTTGAGGTAATAAAAACCCTGTAAGATCAGTTGGATGAACTGAGGACCTGAGTCTGAGGAAACTTATTTCTGTGTAGAAATGTTTTCATGTTGACTGTGGTGATTGGCTCCCAAAATGGTCAAGCCAAAGCACCAGCTAATGGTTTTGTTTGACAGATGCGGCCCCAGAGAGCTGTATTCTCATCTGCTTTGTTCTGCATCCATATTACGGTGAGATTTTTAGGTTCTTGGGGGAAAATCTTATGTTATTCACAATTCTACATTTACAGCCTATGGTTCGGGAGCGTGTTTACTTCTCTAGCTTCCCAAAGTCAGCAGCACCCCCACAGTGGGTCGAGTAAGTTGTCACGTCCGGGTCTTTCAGCATTGAGCACAAGTAGGAATTTTAGGAAAAATAAGAGTTATTCTAACAAAATGCCCACAATAGACTGTTTGATTTTTAGTTAAATGGAAGCAGGAAAAGAAGAAAGATGTATGTTATGAAAAGGAAAATAATTCTTAATTAAGTGTATATACTTTAAAATTCTCAGAATATTTCCAAATTCAGTATCTTATCACACATTGGTAGGGTTACTGTGAAGCAGTTAGTCCCCACTTTTTAGAGGGAAAATAGGGAGAGTCAGAGAAGTGAGGCTGAAGGTTTCCTCCAAGCCCAGATTTCAGGAGACTGGACCCTGGAAAACCAGGGGCCCAGGATGGACAGAGCAGTCCTCCCCTTCCTGGTGCAGTGGGCAATTCAAGGGCATGTCAGCTAAAGGCTCAGCCACCCTGGCAGAGCCAGGAAATGTAAGTGGTCCTTTTCGAGCTCGGAGTTGCTCTGGGTGATACTTAAATAGCCAATCAGCGGAGGGCAGGCAGTCTATGAAAAGGTGTCTGTTAACTGTGGAGTGGGGTGTAGGAAACAGGAGAGGAGAGGAGAGCTCTTTGTGGCCAGCTGAGCGCAGGAGAGGCGTGGAGACCTCCGACGAGCTGACAGCAGGCTCTGTCTCCCGGCTGCTGAATGGACTGAGTGCTGGCGCCCCATGTTCATAATTCTTCCCGGGGAAAAAGGCCACAAAGAGCGGTCTGTTCATCTGGGGTTTTGTCTGTTGTGTTTGGTAACAATTGGGACTTTCACAAAGAATAGGCCACGTATATGTTCATGCCAAAAGTGACAGAATATTCCAAGATTATCATCAGCCTGTATTTGTCTGGCTGCTATTAGCACAGAATTCTCAAATCACACCATAAATTTTCATCATTATAAAAAAGAATCATAGAAGCGATTCAAATTTGCATTTTATTCAAAAATGTAGCCGTTAATATTTGTTTTCACTCATATAGAAATTGATGCCAATATTCCTACACAGATGCATTTGCATATTTTTAATGAAGTAATTCTGCACTTTGATCTCAGCCCTTGGTGATGATTATAATTGTATTAGCTTGTGGTGGTCCCCTTGAATCAAGTATAACTACACCAAAAAAGCACCATAGGACGTTATAAAATTAAAACTAGGCGTCATGTCCTGGTGAGACGGGAAGTTTCTAGAAGTCAGTAAGGGCAGTTTCCTGTCTTCTCTTCCTGTCTCCCTTCACCCTCTCGGCAGCTCACTGCATGTGAACCAGGCAGCAAATTTGAAAAAGCGGTGCTGCCCTAGATCGGCAGCTGGACAGGTTCACCCAGGGGTGTGCAGAGGTTGTGGGGACAGCGAACAACTGTAACTCTGGGTTTCTGACTCCTCGCTGGGGCACTGGTCTGAGTATCCACTGTCGAAAGGAACCGTAGCACTGAATTTAAGTATGTGGGACATTCTTCCATTCCCAGTTTCTACTAATCAGCTGCTATTTTCCCCCGTGGAATATGAGGCCAGTCCAGAGCTATCAGTGGCGTATCAGAGAAACCCAAGACTGGGTGGAACTTGCCCGTCATACAGAACCTGGGCGGTTGCTGCCCTCAGTGCCTGTCCAAGGGAACAGGTTTGCAATGTGACCTAGTGAGGCCTGGCTCTGACTCAGGTCACCATTAGACACAGATGGCACCTGCCCCCACGTGTGCTGTTACAAAAATATTACCTATCAGGAATGCAGAGGGCCCACTCAGAGCTCATTCTTAGTAGACATTTATAAACAACAGGAGAATGTTGGGAATAGTATGTGTGTGCTTGCTGGTGAAGGAAACTAGCCAAGCCTTTCCAGGGTGCTTCCACCCTAGTGGCAAAATGAACATGTGAGACACTCAGAAAGGCCAGGTCTTCCAGCAGGAGCAAAGGGAAGTCGAGTGCAAGGAAATGTGCCCAAGAGGCTCAGAGTGAGTTTCAGTTGATCTGCCATTGAGAGGCGTAATGAAGAATGTCTGAGGCTGGAACAGTGGGAGCAGCAAAAGCTCTGTCCGGCTGAGGACCAGGCGCTGCCCAGGCTCCTCACTGTCCTCAGTCTGCTTGTTCATTCTGAGGCCCAATAAACCTCCTTTCTGGAGGGCTGTCTGGAAGAGTGGCGATGGCCTGAGACACAGTCATGGTAGCCGTGTCTCTGGTTCCACGTCTCTTGTGGTCTAGAACCTTCTGTGTGCATCCTAAAATGAATCCGACCTTCTCTTCTACTGCAGACCCAAATGTCCCACCTTCGGACCAGAACGCACCTGGTCGCTATAGGTGGGGTGTGGAGCTGTCCCCAGGTGTCCATCTCCAAAGTTCGTGTGAGCCATCACCGACCCCTCACATTTACCCCCTCACTTGGAACTTCAGAACAGACTTACCCCTCCATGTAAATGGCTCCACCAGCTCCCCAGTGGTGTGACATCTAAGAAATGTATTAATTTCTCCTGAGCTTGAATTTAAAGTCAGATTTTTAAAATGTGTGTGTGGCTATATCAATATGGTCATCTATGTAGAAGTGTAGAAATCTCTACTGTTTTTGAGAGGAACTAAAAGTTATAATTGAAGGCATGCTTTGGGAGAGCAGGAAGTTAGAAGAGTCCCTGCCTTGGGGATGGCAAACTGGGTTCTGCACTGATGCTTTGATGAAGCCGGGCCTGCCTCTCGGGACGGGCAGAGGCTGCTTTCCAGCATCGTGGAAGGGGCAAGTTCCGAGGGAGCCAGTGCCCTGGGTTTGTGAAGACCTGCCTTGTCCCCTGCCCTAGAAGGTTGCCAGCCACTGGCCTCCCGCCACGTGTCTTGTACCAAAGCTGTAATGCTCCGTATCTCTGTTTACAACACACGGATTCAGACATTAAGAACGACCACAACTTGACCTCTTTGAACACAGATGGTGGAAAACAGGATTCCTACTGAAGTTCTAACCTGGCTTCTTTTTCCTCTCACACAGGGGCGGATCTGTAGAAAAGCTGGCAAATCAAAAAAGTCCTTCAGTCGCAAGGAAGCGGAAGCCACCTTTAAGAGCCTGGTGAAGACGCATGAAAAGTACGGCTGGGTCACCCCTCCCGTTTCTGATGGCTGATGTTTGCAACGAGCCGCCTCAGACGCTTCGGCGGCCTCTCCACACACACAGACACCCGCCATCTCCTCCTCGACGCTGAGCATCCTCCATCCTTTTTTACTCCAGCCGGAACTGAATCCTGAATGCCAAGGAGACATTTAAGTTATTTATGAACAGATGTGTTTACAGAGAGAAAGAGGGAGCAAATGCTGTTCGGGATTAAGTTTCGATCACAAACGAATGATCATCTCTAAGTCCCTGTAGAACAAATATTGAGATGGTGACATTTCCCAGCCCACCTGCCCCTCCCCCCTGACCCCATTGCCCTTAGCTTCTTTCCATGACAGCAGCTCCAAAGAGCAGGCAGGCAACTCGATGCCACCTGCTCGACCCATTTCGTGTCAGTGGCGCCGTTCATATTCCACAGGCGCGCCCTGCATCGCCGGTACGTGTTTGCTGTGCTCTCTCTCTCTCTGTTTCTCTCCCTGGCAGGGCAACATCACTTGAAGACGTGTCTTTCTGTGGCCCCATGTGACAACATGTAGACCTCATTCGTGCTATGACCTTTGGCTCATGAAAACAAAATTTTAATATTGCCAGGTTCTAGTGATTTAAAACAACTGCCCTCTTGGTTCAGATGTGCTCTCTATGTTGATGGGGTGGTGTCCACAGAGAAACCAGAGCCCGCAGGTGAAAGGCAGGGCTGCCGTGGCCACAGTGGGGTGCACAACCCTGCAGGCAGCAGGTACGCACTCCCTGGGGCTCAGAGCAAAGGGTGGTGGCATGCGGACAGTCTCCTACGATATCCTGAGATGCGCCTCCAACAGCGAGTTTCTCTCCCTGTCTTCTCTCTGCTGGTCACCCCACCACCAAACACAAAAGACAATTTTCCACTCAGTGAAGTCATCAGACTCATTTTATCATGTGTGCTAGTGACAGGGAATGCCAGAACTGCCAAAGGATACCAAGTGATTGTTTGACGATTTGCATGACCGGGTTTAATTCTTCACCCTGTAGTCACTTGTGTGTCCCCCGAGGCTGGGATGCGTGAGCACCCCACTGTGATATAAACTTCCTGTTATTTAATCTCCCCACGGTTTCATTTCTCTCCTCTGTTCAGTTACTTAGACCTTTCTAAGAAACTCCATGAAATGAAGAAGTACTGTTTATAATAATATGCGGGAAGAGAAAAGTGTTCACCCCAAGTGGAAAATCGTACTGGACACATTTTAAATAAAATCATGCATACCTGACACGCTGCCTCAAGAATCCAGTCATTGTGGGCTACCCTTCTATTTAAAATATTTAGTCTATTTTGACAATTTTTATATTTCAAAGACTACAACCAGCACAACAGCAGTCCGCAGTGAGACACAGCAGATGAGTCCCAGGAACCCACAGTCTTTACAAAACTCCAGTGCGTTAGCATGGTCCCCAGAAACAACCAGGGCGATGACCAGAAACTGGCGCATAAAGGGATGACTTGGCCAAACTTGAATGTTGCCAATGATGTCTTACCACTCTGAAGGAAGAGAAATCTTTGCTGGTGCCACACCATTCTTCAGGCAGTCTTGGCTACTCGAAAAGCTACCTGCTCTCTGTCCAGTGTTGTCAGAGATCTACCCTGGCTTCAAAGGACAGGGTAGAGTCCTCCCAGCACGATTGGACATTCACCAGATCTGCCTTTTATGGCTACTTTTATTCTTTCAACCACTTTTGTATGTGCCCCAAAACACATGCAGCTCTGTTCGGCCCAAAATGACAGTGTATTGAGAATGCTCAAGTTCCCTCTGAGTAACAATGGTCAGGGAAATTCAATAACCGTGAATCTAAAGCATTCATTCATCTGAGCCTCTGCAGAGGAATTCACCGTCCTGGAAACCTGACATTTAGCCCGAGGTGTTGGACCCCTGGCTGTTTATTACAATGGAACCACACTGTGGACATCAAAAAGCTAGGACAGAAACAGCTTACCAGGGGAGCACCCGAGTTCATTTCTTCCCAGACAGTGTCCTCTTCTAATGTGAAATTAAAGGCAACTTCCTTTAAGGAACCCCATGCACGTACTTGAAGGTATTTCTTTACGTCCAAAGCTGCGTCACCATGGCGTTGTCTATTAGCTGGTGGAAAAGCTTATGCGTGTTGTATTAGGGGGTGCCACCCATGGGGGCAGCCAGCAGGGTTGTTGTAGCCTAAAGGTGGGCTAAGCTACTGCCAACAGCAGCAGGAGACATCTGGTTCCATCTCTATTCTCTGTACACCCTGAATTTGATGTCTTCTGCTTGGCATTTCCATTAGGTTTATTAGAAACTGGAAGTTACAGATGAAATATCCTCCAGTGGAAGAAATAGCATTTTTCACTTAAACTGGTAAGACATTCTCATTTTCAAAGCAGTGGGGAATCACTGAAAACTTGACTATTGCTTTGACCTTTAGTCAGAAGCAACCACTCCCTTCCAGTTGTCTGGTGACTCATAAGCAAGCATGATGGTGTTGGTCAAGCAGCCAGCCCAGTCTGGACTGGCCGATGACCCTGGGGGGGGGGGGTCAGGTCTGTGGCCAGGCGAGTCGCACTCCTCTGAAGTGGGCATCTGCCTGCAGAGCTTGGTGAGGGAGGGACCCAGCCCCAGCAAGTGGGCTGCCTGGGGTCATGCTCCCACACAGGCCGAGAAAGCCATCCCTCTTCAGATGGACCGCAGGGGAGTAGTTAGACCAAGGTACAGAGACCACATCTTGTCAGCTCCACACCCCGATTATCAGTGGGAACTCCAGTGCCCCCGAAGGCCAAAGAGCCAAACTCATGCGCACTTCCCATCAGCCCAAAACTCCTTTCCATGTAATGGTTTTCCTGGCCTAAGGACCCTTGTTCCCAGGTGGCCACCCCTCTCCCACTGACCGAGAGCTGTGGACGAGACCCACATGTGGTTATGGCCTTTGGAAGACCAAGATGACTTCGGGCTCAGGAAGATCTGTGTGAGCAGCAGAGTCACTGCTCAGTTGCACACACGCGTTTATCCGCTCACATGCACATACTCTGTAGGAGATTCACAATCTCTACAATCCATTTCTCAAAAAAACAAAAGATTTAGACCCAAATTTCTCTGCTCCCAAGTTCACTCCGTCTATTAAATTTCAACCTTATTTTTTTGAAAGGAAAATCTGTGGACTAGTGAAAAAACACCTGGATAGAAATTCAAATGTATACTTTACCTGCTTGAGCCTCAGTTCCCTCTACTATAAACTCCTACAAAACTGGTGTAAGAATTGACTACATTATGAGGGACAGTGCTGGGCAAACCCAAAATTATC